>PVJX010027485.1:0-24843 GCA_004027295.1 Dolichotis patagonum | reverse complement strand
AGCAAACTCATCACCCCAAGAGGAAATACTGCAAAAATGTAAATAGGATCCCAAACCTTGCAGATAAGTACTGGGTTACTGAAAGAAAATGATGATATCTGGTTGACATCTAGAAGAACAATATTGTTCTTCCCTAATTTGCTCTATAGTGCTCTAGGGTAAAACAAGATCTTGAACTGTGGCACCACAAAAATCACTTAGTGTGGTCATGTACTAATCCTACGTTTGATGTGGGGTGATAACTGCCTTCAAGCTAACTTCTTTCTTCCTTTCTAATAAATGCCAGGTTCCTCTGTTAAACACCTTCTATTTTTCAGGGATTATTACTTTATATCCACTGTCTAATTTAAATTAAGCATCCAAAAAGCACTTAATTCAGGGATGTCTGATCCCCAGGCCATAGACTATGATGGCTTGTTAAGAATCTGGTCACACATCAGGAGATGAACAGCAAGTGAACTAGTGAAGCTTTATCTGTATTTAAAGCCACTCCCTATTGCTGGAATTACTACCTGAGTTCTATCTCTTGTCAAATAAGCAGTGACATTATATTTTCATTGTAATGAAAACTCTACTGTGGGTTGATCACAAGAGGGATCTGGGGTGTGCACTTCTTATGAAAATCTAACACCTAATGATGTTAGGTGTTTCTAAGTGTTTCTAAGTGAGGCAGTGATGCTAGTGCTGGGGATTGTAATTATTATGTATTGCAAACATATACTAATAAAAAACAAAAAGAAACTAAGCACTCCTTGCCAGTCTATAGAAAAATGTTCTTTCAAAAAATCAGTTTCTGGTGTTAAAAATATTGGGGACTGCTGACTTAGTGGAAAAACTTCTGTTGCACATACCACCTT
Source organism: Dolichotis patagonum (assembly GCA_004027295.1). Lineage (NCBI taxonomy): Eukaryota > Metazoa > Chordata > Mammalia > Rodentia > Caviidae > Dolichotis > Dolichotis patagonum. The sequence goes on along the minus strand of PVJX010027485.1, from coordinate 23,986 downwards.
ATAAGAGTCTATGGCTGGTAGAGTTATAAGACTTAATCTAGGTTTTTAAGGAATCTATGATATATTTGAAGAGGCAGAATAAAAACATGTAGTTTATTATATGATTGATAGACATAAGAAACCACCAGAAATGATTTACAGACAGAGATATGCAAGACAAGGGACCACTGGAGGCTGAGAACTTAGCAATCAGGTGTTTAATGGAGAAATGGCAAGTGGTTAAAGGCAAGATCTTGGCTTGAGACACCCTAATTTCAAATCCCAGCTGCCCCAATTGGAAGCTATGGTATTTGGTTAAATTACTCCATATCTCTGAGCCTCAGTTTCTTTTGCTACAAAATGTGTATGATAATATCACCTTCCTGGGGTTGTTGAAAGATTAAATAAACCAGTACCTATAAAACACTTAGAAAAATTCTGGGAAAAAATGTAAGTAACCAATAAACATTAATTATCAATACTTTTATCTCTGGTAGGGGCCACTATGAGAGAAGAGGTGACCAGGAAATCAAGCCAATATCTCCCTCTGCTCTGTAGCTTCAGTGGGAACGAAATCTATATTCCTTATACCACCTGCAAAGTTCAGACGCTGTACTGGAGCCTGCTGTTAAATCTGCCAACATCTCCTTGCTTACAGCCCTAAATACATTGCCCTTCTCCCCATTCTTTGAACATGATGGTGAACTCTTTTCCATTCAGAGTTTTCATGTGCAGCTTCCTTTTGCTTGGAGCATCTCTACTCCCCCATTCTTCACATGGCTGGCTTCCTCTCATCTCACAAGTCTAGTTTAAATGTCACTTCCTCAGAAAGACTTGCTATTGCCATCTGTATCCATCAGGGTCCTGGCGGGAAACAATGATACACTTACATTAGTATAATTTGTGGAGGATTGATAACCGGACTATTCATAAAGTCCTAGAGCAAAACAAAAGGAGAACAGATCATAAGGGTTTGGACAGAGACACCCCAAAGCTGGAGGGATGAAGGAGCAGCACAAAGAAAGCAGTCAGTAGGCAGGGGTGGAAGGTAGGGGTAGGAGGGAGTTGGCATCGACAGGACTGGGAGGATAAATACCCAGCCTCATCTGTTCTCACCCTCAAATCTCCAGCAAGGCCCTTTGGCTGAGATCTACAGAAGTCAGATGACAAAAGAACTCATTTATGGGGTCCATCTGTATCAACCCACTAGGACAGAGACCAGGTTGCAGAATGGGGAGGGAGGGTCTGGAGGAGCAAAATGAAAACACACACACCTCATCCAACCTAATGCAAGTTGCCTTTGTTACTTACCTTCATGGAATCTCCTTCTTTTCTTCGGACACAGTTTGACCAATTGTTGTGTGTTGAAGATACATCTCTCACAGTTGCCCTGAACACTGGAAGTATGATGGTTTTGCTTCCCGCTGTGGACTTAGTACCTAGCACATCGCTGGAACCACAGTATATAGTTGGTAAATGTCTAGGAAAAATTCAAGAAGTAATAGTCAAAGGTAGAAACTGGATTGTCCAAAGATCTTAAGCCATCTTAAGCTTGCCTGGTAATAAAAAATACCAGTAGGCAAGTGACCCGATCATGTTGTCAGGCGTCCCTTGTAGGCACAAACTATCCCTGGAGTATCAAGATACTTGTTCTAGGTCATTTGTGCACTTTGGTAGGACACAGTCAATAGACAAGCATAAGGGACAGAGCCCAGCCTCCTGAAAGGGACTTGGCAAGAACAAAGCAAGGGGGCAGATCTCCATGTGGGTCTCAAGCCCAGGTAGGAACTAGATTCCTTGGCAAAGAACTAAGGCAGACTTGTCAGGGAGAGTTACAACCCAACCTCTTTTCATTATCTGCACTGCAGCCACAGTGATTTTTCTAAATTATAAATCCGATCATGCCATTCCCCCACTGAAACACTCCCACACACTTTCTCAGCAAACACCTATTCCATGCTTATGATTTGCAAGTTTAAACCCCTTAATGTGGTTTATAAATCCCTGCATATCTTGGCCCCTGCCTGCTTCTGCGGCTTCACCTCACACTCCCTACTCCAATGCACGCGCGCGCGGATGCATTCAAATGCTCAAACATACGTATATGTGCACTTTCATGCCCTCTCTTCACTCTGCCTCAGATTTCCAGTACACCATTTCTTCTGTCACCTCTATCTTTTTACACAGAGTTCCCTCAACCAAAACACTCTTCACCTGTAATTCTCCTTCATCTGGGCTAGATTTCATTCACTCTTCAAGTCTCAGCTTAGATCACCCTTCATCTCTGAAGTAATCCCAGACCTTCCAAGAGGGGATTACAAAACGTTTCCTTATGCTCTTGGGTTATTGTTGGGTCCTGCCTGGCCCTCATCAGAATACTCATTACACTGTTTCATGTTTTACCTAAATGTTCACCTGCCTGCTGCTTGATGACTTCGTGACGATGAGGCAGAGTCTAACCTGTCCACCATCGTACAACACCTCACACAATGTCTGGCACATAACAGAGGTTCCAAATATTGTTGAATGATTGATGACAGATGCCCCATAATGATGTTAGGAAAAGGTTGACTGAACTCAACAAAATATACTGGATGTTGGATCATAGAAAGGCAGAAAGCACTAGTCATCCCACCCATGATGAGATCAGACTCTCTTAAAGGGCCCTGCCCTAATAATATACACATGGGGGAGATTTTGTTCCCTATGAATAACCAGGGTCAGGGAAGACTAGGCTGATGCTACTCCAGAAAGACTTCATGAAAGAAGTGATTACTGGCAGTCAAAGGAAGTGATGCACAGTAGTAATAATATTGTCACAGCACACATTATTAAACATTTATGTTTAAATTTATTTATCTGAGCTTACGGTTTTATATACTTCATTTCATGTAACTGACAAAGGCAGAACATGAACCCAAAGAGTCAGATTCCAGGGCTGCACAGTTAGTTAATATACTACAGAGTCTCTCAAAGCATGAGTGGAGATGAAATAAGATATTCAAAGCAGAGACATCCAACAGACACAAAGACGGCAAGAAGCAGAACTTCTACAAGATCTGGCAGGGTGTCAGCTCTAGTCAGTGTTGAGAAATGGAGTAGAAGAAAAGGGAAGGAGTGAAAGATAAGACTGAGCACCAAGCTTACAACATTCGTGTCGGACGCATAGGTGATAGAGTAGAACCATGATTACCCGGTACCCGAGCCAATGCTTTTTGTGGATGATGTTCTGGATGGGTGATCAAGGCCTGAAAGACCGAAGGCCAACTGGGAGGATTCAAGGTGACTCAGGTGACAAGTAACAACACGGAAGGCATCCAGGAGAATAACGGAGCCTAGCAAAAAAACACAAGATAGCATATGATGAAGTGAGAAACAATGGGCAGCCCCATTCAACCCAGTAATTCTGTTTTTACTCTCAATGCAAACTGAAGTACTGATACAGTTCTGGCTTGGGCCTCAGACCCAAAAGCTGCTCCTGTTTCCATCCATCAGTGCAAGCAGAATGAAAGTCACCAACATTGGTTAATTGTCTTGCCGGTGTATGGAAGCTCCATGGATCCCAAAGTCATTAGTTAGTGCTGGGTTTAAAGTTGCTGACCTGCAGTCTCTCCAAAAAACCAAATGGGATGCTTAATTTAATTGACCTGATTTTAAAAAACAATTTCTGTGATGACACTCATGGAAATAGGCCACTAGCAGAGAGACTTTGGGGACAAATAAAAATTCAAATGCCTGAAGAGCTCTAACCCTCAACATGTGCACACCATTGTGAGCCTTATTTCCATAGGCTCACTCTCTTGGGTGCTATCTCTTCCCCCAAGTGTTTCCCCCTTGACCAAACAGGAACAGAAAACCCAATATGAGTTTCACTTAGAGGTAAAGGGCAGAGCTAGAAGGAGATACACAAGAATCTTGCTCCCTCTGATCTGTCTCCAACCTAGCACCCAACATCCTAAAACAAACACTTTTTGATTCATTATGCTCCTTAAAACCTTCAGGGATGTTTTGCAACCCTGAGGATAAATTCAAAATCCTTAATGTGGCTTCTAGGGCCTTTTAGGACCAACCTTTTCCAGACTTGTATAACCTACACGCTGCGCTTCAGCCTCTGTAAATGCCTTTCACTTGTCTCTGAAGTACCCTTCACACCTCATTGTTGCCTTTAGGAGCCGAGCCTTGAGTGCATCAGGCATCCCAACAAGCAGGTACCTGAAGCCGCACAAAACTCCGTGGCTTCACATTTCACTTTGCAACCTATATTATTTCTTGGGACTGATGTAACACAGGACCACAAACTTGTTGGCTTAAAACAACAGAAATGTATGTGCATATAATTCTGGGAGCCAGGAGTCTGAAATTAAGGTATAAGTGAGACCACACTCTTTTTTGGCATTCCTTGGCCTCCATCTCCACATAGCCTCCTCCCTTTCCTCCTTTCTTTGGCTCTTAGAAAGCCATTTATCATTGGATTCAAGACCCACCCAAATAGGTTCGATGATTTCATCTTGATATTCTTAATTACATCTATAAAGACTCATTCTCCAATACTGTCACATTTACAGGCTGCAAGATTTGGACATGAGCATATCTTTTGGGGACCTGACTAGAAAAGAGTAAACTGGGGGTGACTTGCACAAAAGGCATTTCTGGAAATGCAAGCTGCAGATGAGGAATAGCAGTGGTCAAGGGAGGTGACAAGAAAGATGAAGTTGCCCACCAAATTGTTCTTTAAAATACAACCCAGCTTTGTCCTCAACCCCAGCACTCCCCCATTCCCAGGGAAACCTGGAAATGACCAAAAGTAGACCAGACCTCAAGACCTGAGCAACCTCTCTCTTTTTTCTCTGAAATTGGGATCCTACAATACAGCCCACCCACTATCAGCCTTGCCCTGATTGCTCTGAGATCCCACATCACTCAGCCTGTCTTGCAAGCCTAAGAGAAGAAACCAAGAAAAGGAAAGACTGTAAGCCATGGAGTCACTAGACTGGATCTGAGTCCTAGCTCTGCTACTTCCTTCCTGTTATCTCCCAGGGCTGCCAGGGTAATTGGACCATGAGCCGTGTGCCCGGCACATTATGGAAGCCTGAAAACACTGTTGCTTCTAAAAGCTTCCTGTTCCTTCTGTCCCTATCCAGGAAGGACAGTTCTGCACTCTCCTATCCTGCAAGTATGGGCTGATGAAAAGGCTTAAAAAGATAGATAAGCATGAGATGAGGGGAGCTTAATAGACTCTCCACTTAAAACAGCATCAGACAAGTCCAGGTGAAGACTCCTCCTCTTCTGTTCTCCAGGACCAAGCAATGCTTCAGCCCCTGCCATCATGCATTAAGCAATGTTTTAACTCTCTGTCATTCTTCATCTAATACACAGAGCCCTTAGGTGAAAACTGGCCACTCCTCTGGCACCTTAGCATGCTTTCTACTTCCCTCCTGGTTGCAAAGCAGGATATGATTTCCCCCATCTAATCTGAGGTTGAAACAAGACACAGCTGTCCAGGTCTTGGTATCCACACTCTTGGTATATGAAAGTCTAGCAAAGCTCCTATCTTTCAGGTATGATGGGTGCCAAAGATCCCAAAAGCATTTGTAAACAAAAAGATGAAAGAGGATCAGTGAGAATGAACAAACCAAATTGGGGGTACGAGTCCCCTGACATCCTACCACATCCCCCCCCCTTATGTACCACCCTGTACTGGGAAGTGTCACAGTATGTGAAGGTGGCTGGCATTTGGAGCAATTGTGCATGCTGGGAAGTGACTGTAAAATGTTGCCAGGCAGAGGGAAAGAGTCCTGCATCCTTTATAAGTCTTGGGGAGGACTGTTCACCTTTTGACTGAGATGTCACATTGCTGGCCACTACGTGGCTGACACCCTGACCCCACCTGGATCATCACATTTGCCAAAATATTTTTAGCTAGAGGTTTTGTTTCTTTGTGTGTTTGTTTGCTTTTTGTCACCTTCACGAGCCCTAGACTCTCAGTATCACAGTGACTGAAAGGCCTTCCAGTCCAGGTGACGCAATGTATCTTTATTCAAGGAAACTCATCTGAACCAGCGGTTCTCAACTGAGGACAATTTTACCACCCCATCCTCCCACCAGGGACATTTGGAAATGTCACCAGTCATTTGGGTTGTCATAATTGGAGAGGATTGCTACTGGCATCTGGTGGGTACAGACCAGGGATACTGCTAACCATCTTATAATACATAAGACAGACTTTGTGTCAAAGAAATGTCCAGCCTGAATTGTTTACAGGCTGAGAGGCCAAGAAACCCTGGCCTGGATGCTTCACCCACAACAGTGCAGAAAGGTGTCTTGGAGTTGGTGACGTCCCTGCAGCCCCACAGGTCATGCTCTGCAATTGCAGGCTTGTGGGTGAACCTGTTTTCCATCCCAGCACTGAACCCACCCTTCTCTCCCACCCACAGCCCCACCCTCTTGGGGACAGCACTCATGTGGCTAAGATGAAAGGCTGGTGCCGCAGGCCCCCATGCCAACTCGCCACTTGATTGCTTTTAATTAATTCTGCTTGATTACAGCACATGGGAGTCGCATCTGAGAGATAGGACAGGCTCTTTATATTCTGTCTTCATTAAAAAGTTTGGATCTGGAAGCTTTTTCAAAGAGCTATGTGTCTCCTTTACTTTTGTGTCATTTTTAATTGAGGAGGGCACAGGGAGATGTGCCGAGCTGTGCTGAGCAGAGGCTTTGCAAATGAAAGATGGAGTGTCTAAGGCCTCTTGTGGGGAAAAGGCAGCTAGCCTGAGATCAAGGAATCTGGAACAGATAGCCAGGGTACAGCCAGTCCACTGTGTCCCAAAGAGAGGTGTGGGGAGGTGTGGGGAGGTGTGGGGAGAGAGGGGACAACCAGCATCACTTTCAGTCCATTACAAACAATGCATGACATGGGGCAATGGGCTGACACACTTCCCATAGTGTAAAGGACTCTAAAGGATGGACTTGGAGATTACACAACAGTGATCATGGAAAAGGGAAGGAAAGGATGGATCCATCACCACACCTTGTCTGTAGCCCTGTTCTCCAGCAAGAGGACCAAACTTCCTCAGGGAAAGCTGCCCTACTTCACCATGCAGATTGATACTCTTGCTTCTCTACTCCTGCGGTGCATGGTCATCTCCCCAGGAGAGCACTATGCCGTCTTGGCTATCTATCAGTATGTAACAAGTTACCCAAAGCTTAGCATCTCAGAACAACAAACATTTTTTATCTCCTGGCTTCTGTGCATCAGGAATCCAGGTGCTGCAAACAAGCAGTGCTGACATGGGTGTCAGTGGGCCCCAGAAGAGTCCCCAAGCTCTCTCCTGTGGCTGTGGCAGGCCTCAGGTCCCCCTAGCTTTTGGGCCAATATCAACTTCTTGCCACAAGGGCTTCTCCTTAAAAGAGCTCACATACAGCAGCAGGCTTCCCTCATAAGAAATGAGGGAGAGAGTAAGAGGACAGTCCAAATCAGAGCCAGGGAGTTTTTGTCATCTAATCTTGGAAGAGATGGAAAAGATAGCTCATTTGTTTTGCTGTATTCTATTTGTTAGAAGTGATTTTTCTGGGCCGGGGATTTAGCTCAGTGGTATAAGTGCCCATCTGGCAAGCACGTGGTCGTGAGTTTGATCCCCAGTACAAAAAAAAAAAAAAAAAAGAAGTGATTTTCTGGGGCCAGCCTAGATACAAAGAGAGAGGCTCTCATCAGGACAAAGACACAAGGAGGCAGGGATTGTGGGTCACTACCTTAGAGGCCGGTTACCAAGCCTTGTGCATTGGCTGACTCTTTTCGAACAGCTGCTCCTTTAGGTTGAGACTTCTGTTTATTTGCCTCTCAATCCCCAACTCTTAACCCAGTTTCTGGGATGTGCTGAGCATGCAAAGGGTATTTGGTAGGATGAACAAATGCATAAGTACATGCGTGCATGTGTGAGTGAGTTGGTTAGTGTACAAACAAACAAAACAATCACTTTCCAAACCTTATTTACATTTGTCAGACCAGTCTTCAGCAAAGAGAACTTGTTTGTCTCCAACACTGTTGTGGCAGGAGCATATCTACTCAGGTCAGCTAAAAGCCATTAGGTGTTTTAGATACAAATGTGACATAATGATGTGCAATCATATTTTATTTTAGTTAACATGGGGCCATTACTATCCTCTCCTATTATGGTTAGTCTGAGTCCACTCTTAAATATTTTCTCCTTGGGGACTAATGACTGATAGTAAATCAATAACGCTGAAGAAACAAAGCTTCTCGTTATATTAAGCTGCTACCTATCTGGGTGACACTAAACAGTACAGCAATGATCAGGAGCGAATCAGTGGTGTCTAAACCTAGTTAGTGTTTGTGTAAGATCGATCAGAAGAGGAGCTTGAAGCTTAGCAACAGCCATTTCAGTGGGACCGGGATGATCTAAATCCTGGCACGCATCTGGGCTGAGGCAAAGGCTGGAAGGTGAGCTCAGCTGAAGCTTATTGAAATAATGTCCATGGCAGCGGTGCCCTGGAATCAAGACAAAGGCTAAAATGTAGTCAACAAATGAGCAAGTATTCAAGAAAGTCCAGTCACAAGGGTTAAGGTGCACTGAGAGCCCCTGCCGGTGAGTGAACCGGATGAATGCAAAGAACCTGGCAAGGAGAGAGGATGCTTAGGTTCCAGGGCCATGGGCACAAACTTTATGGTAAAAGAAGAAGCAGACCAGAACATTTTAGGCCACTGAGACCAAAGTTGCTAAGGCCAAGGTGCCCTTTCCATGGCCAAAGCTAGCTGATTCATGCACCACCTTGGGCTCCGGTACGTAGAACCCCCTTAGGGGGTCCTGGGTTCCCAGCTTGATGATGTAACTATCATATTTCAGTGACACAGCAATATTACCTCCAGGAATCAAGGCATGCTCAGGAACTAACAAAGAAGGCTCCGGAGCACAGAGGTAAATCAGCCATTCCAGTTGTACTTGGAGAGACCTGCACAGGCAGTTTACGGAGAAGACCACTAGTACAGAAGCCAAAACGACCATAACGTGGTGCAAACAAAGGGTAAGCTTTTTAGAAGATGGGAGAAACCACATATTGAGTCATCCTAAGGGAACTACTTCTGAGGAGTTAATTAGGATAAATCATTTGGTGTGGGTTATTTATTTATTTAACAACCCTTTATTGACAGCTGCCTGTAGTATGGCGGGCACTGTGGGGATTGCAAACATGCTGAAGATGTGGTCTCTGGCCTCAGAGGGCCTTGCAATCTGGCAGGAGAGACAGACATATACACAATTATACAAGGGAGGAAGGAAATGGGGGGAGGGGTGAGCAGTAATCAACCTCCAGATTCCAATTAGAACTCTTAGACTCCGATGTCAGGGACCCATTTAGAATTCCAAGTCAGAAGTGGAGTTGATAAGAAAAAAGCCCTGCCAGGGATGGGGGTAAGGGAACTTCCTAGTCCATGAAGAGCTTGAACGCAAAGTACCATGTGTTTCCAGTCGGAAGCTTCTTGTTCCTCAGAGATTTCTAAGTCATGTTGTCTGCTTGTGTACAATGTGTCTAGGCCTCACTGTGAGTAAAATGGATTGCTGAACTTCCTTGAAAACCAGCTATGGGGTAAGCATTAATGTTCATTCAAACATTTCTTCTATTGCAAGGTTAAAAAAGCCTCCTGGAGATGGGTAATGATGATGGCCACCCAACAATATGAATGTACTTAATTCCACTGAAGTGTACACTTAAAAATGGATAAGATGATAAATTTTTGCCGTGTGTATTCTACCATAGTAAAAAATTGGAAAAAAATAATTTCTGTAGTTGGCTAATATGTCCCAAGAACTGTATAATGTGCTGGCTAAGAAAAAAATGAGACATTTCCTTGCCTTTAAGCTACTCACAGTCTTGTGAGGGAAGCCAAGAAATAAGTAAATCTCAGCTTGGACAACATCTCTCCCAGGAAGCCTTCTCCGCCTGGGTTAGCCTGCTTCTGATTCTTCCTCAATAGTCCATGCTTGTTTGTTTCATAATTATCTTCATTTATTCCACAAACATTTAGTAAGCTAGGCTTTAGGAATATAAAGCCAAATGAGACTTTCAGTGTTAAAGAGGAAACAGATACACAGATGAGTAAGTACAAAACACATTCACCGTAACTGTAGCTCTCTGACCCACAGACTGAGCTTCTGAAGGTTGTGACCAGTAAATATTTGCTGATGAGTGAATGCATGGATAAATAAATGAGTATCAATGGTACAGGGAAGTGAATTATAAACTACACACCAATAAATACCCACAGGGCTCATTTAAATTTGGTTTCAAAAAATGAGTAGAAATCTGCAATGGAGAATGATGGGAAAGAAATTCCAGACAGGAATATGAATGTAGGAAGAAGCCTCAAATTTTGGGGAGCAGAGGCCTTTGGAGTGGGGATCTGTCAAAACGCAGAGAAAGCCAGTCTGAGCTTGCAGTTCATCTCCATCATCACTGGAAGCTGGAAGTGAGCTTTGAGAGGAAGAACACGGCCTTTTTAACTTAGCTTGCTCACTGCCATGGGTTGCAAAGAATAAGACTGCAACTGCGCATGATGGTACTGGCTGAAATTAAGAATGATTAGGAAGTATGGCAGACAGGATTTGGCAACAAACTAGAGTGAAAGGTATATCCACCTATTTGACAAATTTTATGGAACATCAACTATAGACTTGACATTATTCTAGACTCAGAGAAATCTACACTGGACAGGAAATCCAATGCCTGCAACCCTATGAAGCCTAAACATGGTGGGATGTTAGGTAAATAAAGAATCAAACAAAAAGAAACATAATAAAGGTGTGTGAACTTGGGAAAGTAGCTTAGTTTTTCCATGCCTCGGTTTTCTCAACCGAGGAGAACACTAATAGTTCTTACCCCGTAGACTGATTGTGTCTGATGAGTTAAAACACATTAAGAACTTAGAACAGTGTCTGGTGCACAGAGAGCACCATGTATTACTCATTATAATGGAAGGAAACAACACAACATGCACCAGAGAGACCCCAGGAGCAGACTTAGGGAAAGAGTATTTCATTTAGCTGTTATGGAAGTTTTTTGGAGCTTCTTGCTTTTGAGCTGGAACCTAAATAATGGATAAAGAAGACAAAAATATCAAGTTGGAGGCAAGAGTGTTTGAGGTAAGGAAAGCTCGTGAGGCTGGAATTAGATGTCCCCCAGGAAATAGAGAACAGGTCAGAATGGCCCAGAGCTGGGAGCAAAGGGTAGGAGCAGGAGAAAAACTGAAGTGATGGGCTGGGGCCAGATCCTGAAGGGCCTGAAAGGTGATGAGTTTTTATTTTTATAATAATGGGGAGAGGAATGTCCTCTGATGTCTACTTCTAAAACATCACTCCAGATGCTTGTAGCAGGCTGCAAAATATGGCCACAATTCACACACAACTTGTTGCCCTGTGACACTGTCACTGCCACCATCGAGAGGAAGATTATGGGTCTCTACCCCCTCAAATCCAGCTGGTCCTATGAAATAAGGTTGACTATCAGAGGGCAGTGGACATGATTTAGAGAGTTCCAAAGCTAGACCACAACTAAGATATCACACAACATCCTCTCTCATCCTCTTGCTGCTCTGTGTATGCATCCAATTTACAACTTTCTCTATTTTATGTTTCGACATCTTGGGAGTGGTTCTTACTAGCTAGGGAATGACCAACCCCTCCCAGAGCTAGCTAATTCCCAGAGACAGTAAACAACTTGTCAGTGCACACACCTTTCACATAACAAACCAACAAATCCAAAGTTCACACCCACTACCACTTCCTTTATCGAATCCTCACACACCATAAAAGTATTTGTCTGCCCTAAATCTACTGAAGACCCAATATTAACTGGACAATTAGGGACCTCCTCTAAGCCCCAAAGTCTGATGGATTTACTGAAACCAGCCACCCTGCACTGTTCTTCTGTGCTCCCCTGCCTGCTCTTAACCACAGAACCCCAGTCAACACTGCCCTATGAGCCTTCCACTTCCTCCTTGCTGCCTCCTAACCCACACTGGTGCTTCCTCCACCTGCCCTGCATGGCATATTGTATCTCTCATTTCCAGGAGAACCATAATATTAAACTTCCTTTCCAATAGTACTGACTTCTCTGTGTCATCACCCAGTCACTCTCAGTCTTGATAAAATAAGAGCTGGGAATAAATCAGCCCATCATGTGAAGAAACCTAGGTTAGCCTGCTAAGGGATGAGACCACAGAGAAGAGAGACAAGCTGTCCCAGGTAAAGGTCTCAGGACCAACAAGCTCCAGCTGATCTGTCAGCCAACCACAGCTGAATGAGTCACTCCAGCAAACAAACCATCTAACTGAACCTGGCCCAAGTTGCCAACCTACATAACTGTAAACAAATGAATTGGTCATTGTTTGATGCCATCAGAGTTGGGATAACTCATTACACAGCAAAAGCTGATACACTACTCCATGCAAAAAGGCTTCTATAGGAATGTAAGTGGAAGCCAGTGTTAGAAGCCATTGATCCAGGCAAGAATGGGCAAAATTTGGGCTAGAATGATGGTGGTGGAAATGGAGAGAGGTGGCTTGAGTCAAGATACGGTTTCCTGGTTAGATGTGGATGTGAGAGGAAGAGTAAATTCAATAAAGACACCACATTTTTAACCTGACCAATTGGGCAAAGAATAGCAGCATTAAAAACCTAGGGAAGAGTCACTTTGGGTTAGATGTAGAGAAGAATCAACATGTACTTTTGAGTGAGTTCCATAAGGAGTGTCTGTTAGATATCTAAGGGGAGGCCAGGGATTTAGCTCAGTGGTATTAGCGCCTGCCTGGCAAGTGCAAGGTCATGAGTTCAATCCCTGGTACCAAAAACAAAAAAACAAAAACTAGATGTCTAAAGAGAAATGCTGAGTTCCAGGTCAGATGCTCACATCAGTGCTCAAGGAAGCTATCTTGGGTGGGGGCATAAGTCCATGAGTCATTCAGCTTTTAGAAAGGATTGAAAGACATGGATTTCAAGAAGAAAGCCCTACCTATGAACCAGCACCATGCATGAGCCGCCACCAGCAGGGAGACAGCCAGACCCAAGCCTTTCCCCATGAGTCAACACCATTCGCTTACTGTGGGGGGAGAAGGCAAGGATTCACCAAGAAGTAAGTCGTCCCTGCGAACCAGCGCCATGCATGGGCTGCTGGCGGGGAGGTAGCCCCGCCTTTCCCCGTGAGTCAGCACCATTTGAAGACTGCAGGGGGAGAGAATAAGGAGTCACCAAGAAGCAAGCCCTCCCTGCGAAACAGTGCCATGAGCGGGCCACCGCCAGCAGGGGGACAGCCAGGCCCCAGCCCCTTCCAGCGTGCGGGCTGGCAAACAAGAAGAGCCAATCCCACCCCACCCCAACCCTGTAAGCAACCGACTGATTTGGAGGAACACAGGCTACAATGATAGCTATTGAGATGAAATGCAATTTGATGCTGGTGGTGTTTTGGTGTTTCATTGAACTTGCAAGTCTAGGGCCAGTGGTCTGGTCATTTACATAGAGAATAGAGGTACACAGTGTAGAATCTAAGAAGGGTCTCCTTCTGAAGGTGATAGCCATTGTTAATTCCTTATTATCTTGTTTTGGAGTTCTATATCATTTTCATTGTTTTGTTAGGTTGGGTTTTGTTCTCTTTTGTTTTGTTTGATTTTGTTATATCTGATGGCATGAGCAGCTATTTTAAAGATAGCAAGGTATATTATGGTAGCCATTTTGGATTTACTATCGTCTTGTTTAGAAGTCCCTTATTGCATTCATTGTTTTGTTTTTATTGGTTGTATTCTTTTCTATTCTGTTTGATTGTTACTATGTCTGAGGGTATCTTCAGCTTGTTGATTTCATATTGTTTTGAAGTCCTGTATCACTTACAGTGGTTTGTTTTGATTGGTTTCATTGTTTTATTTTCCTTTGTTTTAGCCTCTTTAAAATAAAATGAAAGAAAGAGACAGAGAGACAGAGAGGAAGGGAAGGAAGGAAGGAAGATGTGGATTTCATAGGTTCACCTAAAATGTAAAAAGAAAAGAGAGAAAGGACCCCGGGTCCCTAGGATTTAGCTGGTAAGTGTCACTGAGCAAGTAGAAAGAAAACATGGGCAGCATGAGGGAACTGCTTATTTATAGGTGAAAGGGGTCTGTTGTGTTCTACTAGGGAAGACAAGAAAAAAGAACCATTGGGCTGGCAACACGTGGGCCTATGTTAACCATAGTAAAAGCAGTTTCTGAGGCATCATGAAGACCAAAGCCACGTTTAAGAACCTGGAGGACAGAACAGGAGATATGAATGTAAGACAGTGAATCCAAACACACCGTTGAGAGTTGCTATGAAGGGCAGCAGAAGGAGGGCAACTAAGGGGGTATGAGGTGGAGGAAAGGAAATTTGATCTTACATTTTTCTGGTTGTAAAAAATCCCAGACACTCAAAAGAATAACTATCACATATGTGCTTCTCAAAGAGAGGTTTTCTTTTGTTTTTAAGATGAGAGGTACTACAGCATTTTGTATGCTAATGGGAAGGAGCCAGTTGAGAGGAGAGAAACTGATGATGCAGGAAAGAATGAGGATATTTACAAGAACAGAGTCCTTGAGAAGGTGAGAAAGAATGGGATCCAGGGCCCGAGCAGAGGGGTCGCCTCTGTTAAGAGTAGGGACACGTCTCCCATTGTAATAGGAGGTCTGTCAATTTGTGACGGGAAGACACAGGAGTTCTTGTCTGATTGCTTCTGCAGCTAGATGAAGTATAAGGCAAGGTCATCAGCTGACAGCCAGGGAGGCTGGGGAGGGCTCTGAGCAGAGAAGCTGCGGTCTCAGAGTGAGGATGGGCACATCACGGCACTGCCAAGCAATGTCAGATGTCCATCTGAGGTTTGTGGTTATGAATTCACAGGGAAGCTGATCTGCAGAGCTACAAAGCTTGGTGCAGATTCACCAGCAGTGTTTGCCATCATTGGGTTTTGCTAAGGAGGCAGATGAGGATATACATAAGGAAATGATGATAAACCCTTAGCTGGCTCTAGAGGGGACAATGACATGGATTGGGGAGAACTGAGAGTGACTTGCAAGTTTCTGCCGCACTTCTCCAAGAACTATTTGCAAAAACATCCTTCTCACCTATGAGGAAGTCCAAGTAGGGAAAGAGGGCTCTGAGTCAGGGTGCTGATGGGTGTCTGTGGCAGTGCAGGTGAATGGACACCACATTCCCTTCCAAGGCTCCTCACCTTCAGCAGCCCTTGGCCCCCTGCTGCAAAGGTGAACAGCTCCTTGGCCCAGGTGCCCATTTCTCTGCTCAGTTAGCTACAGCCTCCTTCTTCTTTAGGAACCTGTCAGGGACTGTTTGCTGGTCTTTTCAGTTTAATACATTTTAATCAGAAAATTAATCAGGAAACACCAGTTCAGCAGATAATTGAACAATGAGGAGACACGATAATTGCTGTTTAGTCTAATTAACTCTGTTAAGTCCTTATTGGTAACAGAGACTTCCTGAGTGAAACTTATTAAATGCCCTTCCATGGAAAACTCAATTCCCATTCAAAGGAAAAGTCATAGGCTTTGTCTTTGTCTGCAAAATTTCCAGAAAAAGGAGATCGGCCCTGCAGCAGCCTTGTGGGGCCAATTTCTTCTTCGGCTCTGCCTAGTCCCTTGTCCCTGACATTACAGGCCTCTCAGCTCCAACGGACCAGGCTCACCCAGTCTGAGAACCATATGCGAAGCCACCTGCCTCCCAGCCATGGGACAGCAGCCTCTGAGTCCTTTTCTCCTTTTAGGCTTCAGGCATCTTGAATGGGGCCCCTCAGAGTTACAAGGAGAGCACCAAGCCACCTCCGTGGGCAAGAAGTACTTGTGAAAATCAACCATAAATCAGAACTGGCTTAGTACCAGCAGGCTTCTGTCCCCAAGCCAAGTAAAAGCATGATGTTGACCTGAATTATCAAAAAACAAAACAAAACTGCTTGATCCTCACAGCTCCTCTGCAAAGACAATGGTGCCTTCAAGGGCTCTGAAAGTGTGAGAAGAGGTTGGTTCCTGTATTAAACGTCTTTCTCCTTGGAATCTCTCTGTGCTCTCTTCTCTGTGATCATTTAGGTCCCCCGAAGACGACTCGCTTTTAACCTGTTGCTTCACTATACTCAGCCAGTTCCTGCCTGAGAGCAGTTCCCACTTCTCCCATGGAGAACCTTCGTGGAGCCAGCAATAGTGGGTACCACTGGGGTATCTAGCTTCTTAGAGCCCCAGAATTCACTGAATGATGCACCACAGTACCTAGGAGACAGAGGTTGCCTGGAAAGCTCAAAAGTATACATTCAGAATATGCTTGGGTAGGACAGATAAATACCATCTTCTACCACTGCAACTCTGCACAATCACCATCAGTCTCCTCTCGTTACCATGACAACAATTACCAAAAGGGCCACCTGCCATCATGACCATTGCCCCATTTGAGGGATAATTGTCTGGGGAGGGCCCCTCCTTCATCTCCCATGTGGTTCCTGGCATCTGTGATTTTCAGCACCTGTTCATAAGAAATGAACAGTTCAGGTTGTTCTGGACAGTCTGCCACAAATGATATTATTTCAGTGTTCTCTGTCATGTTCAACATCAATAGGCCAAACAAATACTAAATTTACATAGATCTTGAATGTCAACCAGGGGAAAGGTGATGGCGAAATATTCCTGGACAAAAGGAAATGGCCAAGTGGTTTGGTTGAACAGGCAAAGAAATGAAGGGTGATAGGTGGCTGTTTCTGCCTCAGAAGAGCATACTAGAAGTTTGCCCTTTAACCTGTTCTTCAGCTACTTCTGAGAGTTTCTAAAGTCAGCCTTGAGTGCTCCAGAATGAGCCTTTGGCTTCTGTGGTGCTGGATGCTGGGGTCCCAGGTTCCTGAGCCCAGCTGTCTTCTCCTGGCCATCATTGTTGTCCACTTTTGATTGTTGCTCTTTCTAAATCATGAGTTATCTCCCCAAATCCTCAACCCCTCACCCTTTCTTATGCACACCACAAAAATGTGAACAAGACTTCTGTGAAAATCTGGGACTAAAGAAATGGAAGTACAGCACAGAGCAAAACTGAGAGCTGCTACTGACAGTGGCCATTTGCAAAACCCCCAGACCCAAATCAGGTCTCAAATTCTATGCCTGGACCTTTTCCCAGACTACCTGCCGGCCAGTCTTCCCTTCTGGCTCCCAGATCTGCCTCCCAAATCCTCATATCCTACCAGTGTGGACACCTCCCCCACTCACCCACAAAAGTGAGTTCCCTCAACAAGGTAACATCATAAGAATTCCATCAGACACTTTCCAAAAGTGGGTCTCGAAGAATATAACCAAGGAGAATTTGCTGAAAACTCTCAACTTCATGTAAATGTAACCATTTACTGGCAATGGGCAGACTCATCCAGAATTAGAAAGGAAACATTTCTCTAAAAGAAACGTAATTTGCGGAGGCATGGTTCCACTAAAATACCTCCTGATTTACATTACTAAGCAGCGCACCTAAGGACTGAGTCAGAAGCAATAGCATTCAGCATTCGGGTCTTCTGGAGAACTGGGGAGAGCTCGGGCTTCTCATTTACATAACTACAAGGGCCCACTCAAGAAGTGCTGCCAAGAACAAAGGGACAGTCTGCCCTAAAGGTAAATTCCAGTCTCCACCCTTAAAGACAGACACTGTGCACAATTTTTAAAATAAGTTTCTGGGCTTCAAAAATTGTAGGGTCCAAGTCTCTACAAGCACCCAGTTACGTAAGGAATGGAAGGAGGACAAGGACGAAGCATGTGAGGACACGGATGATGTCGTGCTCAGCTCCTGTCTTGACTGCCTTAAGCTTCTGAGCACATAATAGGTCTCAATAAATAGCTGTTGAATGAGATGGCAGAGACTGGTACAAGTAGGAGATCTAGGTCTGGAGTAGGTAGAAATGAAATCCAGAGAGACACTGCATTCCTGTTTCTGCAGACTAGAAGGAGCCAGGCAAGGTCTTCACAGGCAGGGTGATGCTGCAGGTTTACAGAGACCGAGTTCCAAAGGTCTGAGGCCTCAATTACACCTGCAGGTAAAAGCACGTGGCTCTGGGTCCATGGAGTTGGGCTGTGACTTGAGTATTAACAAGATTAATAGCCAATACAGCACTATGTTATCAGCTCACTTAATCATCAAGACACCCTCATGAGGAAGGTGCCATCACGACCTCCAGTGAATAAAAGGGAAAGAAAAGCACAGAGAGGTTAAGATATATGCCCAAGACCATAAAGCTAGCACAAGGGTTGGCAAACTTTTTTTCCACAGTAGCCCAAACAGTAAATATTTCAGCTTCTTACGTTAAACAGTTGATCTCGGTCATGCTGCCTCTGTAGCATGGAAGCAGCCAGAGACAATATGCAAATGGACAAAACTGTGCCAATCAACTTTATTTACAAAAATCAGGCCATGAGGCAGAAGAAAGCCACAGGATGAACTTAGCCCACCCTTGAGCTAGGAGGTTATAGAGAACAAGGTCTAAATCCCTACCTCTCACCCACATCTTTCTCTCAAGGCTAAGCTAAACAAATCCCAGAGTATTATCCCCAAAGAAGCCAGGAGCAGCCTTAATTTTGCAGTGAGTACTAGGTTCAGTCTAGCAAACTGGACTTACAGTCTGCAAACCCAACAATTTCAACTTTGTCACACACTCACCAGGGATCTTGTTCTGTCTTAAGGATTGGATCCTCAAATCAGAGGTCAGAAAGAACAGAAAATAAAAGCTACAGTGGGACAGAAGAGAGTAGAAGGTGAAAGGTTCTTGCCCTAAGTATAAATTACTGTATAATTATGGCGGTGGTTTAGCATGGCGGAAAGCCAAAGCAGGAATGCTTACCACTTCCTCCTTTTTTTTTTTTTAGCCCTAATTGCAACTCCCTTTCCTGTTTGTACACAAAGAGAATTCCAATCGGTTCCTCACACGTCATCAATGTGCCCCATGAGCCACTTCTGATCAGAGGTCCTATAACCCTCTGCCTCTCTGTATTTGGTCAAAGGAGATAGGCCAACCACCATGGGCTGTGTGCTCCTTTCCACGTTCTCGATAAACCTGTTCTTATGTGAACCTGTTCTTTTTTGTCTTTTTGCTTCTTTATTGTTCCAGAAAACTCTAACAGAAGGCTATCACACTAAGGTAGGTGACTAGTGAAGCTCCAGTGGAACCTAATTCAGATGGTGGCTGGAGGTAGAGATTAGTGATTATGACAGTAACAATGACAGTAACAATGACAATTTACAGCATGCTTACTCTAGGTCCTATGCTGAGTGCTTGAATCCAGTATCTTTTATGAGTTGAATTTTTGTGCATTTGCATCCCTGAAAATTCCTGTGTTGAATCTTAATCCCTAGTACTTCAGAATATAATGTTACCAGGAGTTGAGGTCTTTGCAGAAGTACACTACAAGATAAAAGAGGTTTTGTGGGTGGACTCTAATGTAACCGATGTCCTTATAGAAAGGGGATTTTGGGGACAGCTGGGCATACAGGGACAATGCCACATGACATGAAACTGGCCACCTACAGTCCAAACAGTCTGCCCCAAGCAGATTCTGCCTCAAAGTGCTCAGAAGGAACCAACCCTACCCACACCTTAGTCTAAGACTTCAGAACTGTGAGATAATTAATTCCCACTGTCTAAGCAATCCAGTCTGGGGTTCTTTGTTACAGCAGCCCTAGTATACTAATACAGTCTCAGTGAGCCATTGTCACCATCCTGCAAAGTCATCTCTATTCTTAGCCCCATAGACTTCAGTTCATGTAGATTGAGTAACACACTGTCACACAGTCAGGAGGAAAAGGAGTTGATATTTGAGCCACAGTTTGCCTTATTGCTGAGAGCTTTTAACCATTAATCTACACTACGCTGCATAGGGCTTTATGGTAGGGGAAAGTTATGGCTCTTATCACTCCCCCAGTGAACCTAGCTACCCTGGAAGGAAAGACCCTGAATTATATATGTCTCAAACCCCACACACACACCCATGCTCTGTCTTGGAGGAAAAGCAGAGTTGGTCCTGGGAAGTGAGAATTTTGGCAACTAAATATGTACTGTATCTCCTTCAGAGGGAGCTAATTTCCCCTCCAGCCTGGAGAAGCCAATGGAGCTGTCAGCCTGCCCCAGACTCTGTGGAGCTCCCCACCCTTCACCTGGCAGGCGCTATGGCAGGCCTGTCTCTTCTCATTAGGCCTGAGGGACGGGAAGCACTAGCACCAGGGCTCTGCCGTGGAGACACATGGCTGCCAGCCCTAAGTCACCTTGTCTCCTCTTGGAGCCTTGCCCTCCCTGGCTAATGATCCCTAGACCTACACTGTCCAGAGGTCTTGTGCATAGAGACAAGCCACACTCCTGGCCCCTCAAGATACAGAGGCCTGTGGAGACTGTTTTAAGATAGCAGAATTGTCAGAGCCCAATAGGTAATTACTATTTAAGAGGCACAAGTTGACAAAGGTTAAAAGCTGAGAAACACGTACACACAGTCACACACTTATATAATTTCAAATGATTATTAAAGTCTACACAAGAAAATATGGCCTCACCTGGCAAGCCCTTAAGAAAGACAGGACTTCAGCCAAAGCAGGCCTGGGCATTACAAAGGACTGCTGCCCAGATAAAGGCTCTTCTGCCACTCAGGACAGGACCATCTCTAGCTCTGAAGTGTTAATCTGCTTTTAAATATGCTTCCCCACCACTCCTCTTTGTCCCTCCCAATAACCCCACCATGATGACAACCACACAATTGACATTCTCAAAATCTCACACCACTTTGTCCACCCAGTTACCCTCTTCTGGGAATTGGTCCTTGGCTATGTAGTCCATATCCATCCCCTCATCTCTAGGTATGGCCCCTGCCCTAATTCCGGCCTTGTCCCTAACACTATACCATCTTCTAGCTCATCTTACCACCACTCAGTCCATCCTTCATGCCAAACTCTGTCCATGTCATTCCCCTACTTAGATTCCTTCCTAATGACCCACTGCCAAGACGCCCTTGGAAGACTGCATCTGGCCTTGCTCGCTTCCATTGTGTTTGAACTCCTGCTCCACCTAGCCTTCCCACTGCCTGGGGTCAGCTTCTGAATCTCTCCAAATTCAGCTTCTTCATGTGTAAAACTGGACTAAACCAACTTCCCCCAGAACACTATTGTGAGTTGTTAAAGTGATCATCGCCTTGAACATGTTGGTGATGCAACAAAGTGTAGCTTCTATCAGTACTAACCCAAGAAACAAGAGCTTGTCCAAGGTTACCTGGTAGAATGGTAGCAAATCTAAGACCTCTGACTCTCACAATCCAGGCTCTGGATTCCTATCCATTGGATAAACTATTGCCAATCCACCCATGCTAGCCTTCTGCAGCACTGCACTAAGTAATAAGTCCTTCATGAGTCTCTTAAAATTTACTCAAGACAAAGGTAAGGAAA
This sequence comes from Dolichotis patagonum, assembly GCA_004027295.1. NCBI lineage: Eukaryota > Metazoa > Chordata > Mammalia > Rodentia > Caviidae > Dolichotis > Dolichotis patagonum. The sequence goes on along the minus strand of PVJX010027485.1, from coordinate 2,555 downwards.
TCCAACTTCTTTTGGGGCCCTAACTTATCTTTCTCAAGACTCAAGGGGGCCCCCTGGTGCTCACATTTGGGACTGTAGTATGAGCCCAAACAGACCTAGTAAGCTCTGTTTGGGCTTCTCTTGGCCCTTCCAATGCAGAAGGTCCCAACCCTCTGGCTTTGTTGGTCACGTGATAGTGACCAACAAAGATTCCTGAGCTTCTGTAGCTGGCCCAGGGGAACTCAAGTGGCCAGACAGGTGGACCAGATTTGTTATCTGTAATAGAATAAATTCCACCTGTTGAGGGGATACTGGATAGGCCCACTGAGCCCTCAAATATAGCTATAACAGGAGCCAGGACAAAGGCCTGCTTTAGGTGTATGACCAGTCAAGGACCTTGGAGGAACACAGTCACTGTGAATTAGCTGGACCACCAGCAGTTCTGCTCAAAACTTCATCTTTACTGCTCTGTGGTCCAGCCAGAACCCTAGCACCTTCTTTTTTAATTTTATTTTAAGGAGAAAGAAAAGATAAACATTATATAAAAAGCACATTATTTTTACCTGTTTCTCAGTTGATGGGCACCTGAGTTGTTTGCAAGATTCAGCTCTTACAAATTTTGCTGCTATAAAAATGGGTGCACATATATCAGTGTGATACGATGTTTTCAATTCTTCTGGGAAAATACCCCGTAAAGGAATAGCTGGTAAAATGGGACCTCTAATTCTAGTTTCCTGAGGAATCTTCGCACCGATTTCCACAGTGGTTGTACCAGTTTACACTCCTACCAACAGTGGAGAAGGGTTCCTTTGTCCCCACAGCCCCTCCATCATTTGTTATTGGTTGATTTCTTGATGACAGCCATTCTTTCTGGGATGAGATGGAGTCTCAGTATTTTTTTAATTTGCATTCTTCAAATGACCAATGATGTTGAACTTTTCTTAATCTATTTATTTTCCACTTGTATTTCTTCATTTCAAGAAGTGAGTATTCTTCTCAGATGCCCATTTTTTTTATTTGATCATTGAATTTGGGAAGTCTGATTTATTTCAATTCATTATATGTTCTAGATAGAAGTGCTTTGTCTGAGAGACAGTTGGCTAAAATTTTTTCCAGTTCTGTAGATTTTCTTTTCTTCTGTTGGTGATTTTTTTTAATGTGTGAAAACTTTATAATAAGATGAGATCTCAGTGGTTGATTCTTTAAAATACTCCCTGTGCAGTTTGAGTTTTGTTCATGAATGCTCTGCCTACCCCTATATCTTCAAGATTTCTGCCTACTTTGTCATCCAGTAGGTTTAGTGTTTTTGTTTTAATATTTAGATCTTCAACCCATTTTTACTTTAGTTTAGCTCATGATGATAAACATGGATCTAGCTTTAGACTTTGGCATGTGTAGAGCTAATTTTTCCAGCACCATTTATTAAAGAGGCTATCTTTATTCCAGTGAACATGTTTTGCTTCTTTGTCAAAGATAAGGTGGCTGAGTGTGTTTGGGGATGTGTCTTCATCTTCTGCTCTATTTCACTGATCCTCAGGACTGTTTTCTATGCCAACACCATGTTGACTTTATCACAGTAGTTTTGTAGTATAATTTTAGGTCTGGGATTGTAATACTTCCTGACTTGCTTTTGTTGCCCAAAACTGCTTTTGTTATGCTAGATCTTTTCTGGTTCCAAATGAATATTTTCTCTAGATCTTTGAGGTATGTTAGTGGTATTTTGATTGAGATTGCATTAAATTTGTATAGCAGTTTTGGTAGTATAGTCATTTTCATTATGTTTGCTCTTCCTATCCAAGAGCAAGGGTTATCTTTCCATTTTCTGATATCCTCTTCAATCTCCTTTTTTAGGGTACTATAATTTTCACTGTACAGACCTTTTACATCCTTTGTTAGATTGATTCCTAAGTATTTCATTTTTTTGGATGTTATCATGAAAGGTATTATAATTGCAAATATTGAGTACAGTTATCCAAGTATTATAACACATTATTGGAATCTCAGCAAGTTAATTCCAATCCACCACCTCCAGTGCAACCCAAGGTGACAGTAAAGACACCAAGGCATAGTCCCAGACATATTTGAAGTTAAGAGCAGCCAAGGGGCCCTAAATCCAATCCCTATGAGGACATGCGGACAAAGGCCTTGATCCTTGGCCTCTCCCAGAATTTATTACCCTGTGAAGAAGGGGGAGGTTCAAGGATGAGTGACAGTGGACAGAGGATGGTGGAAACTACGCAAGTAACTTGAGCAGGCCAGCCAGGTAGGGAGAAAAGCATCTCTGCAAAATGCAGAGATAAAGATATGTAGAAGAATCAATTTGCATAATTCAATTAAGGTAGCAACTGAATTATTTTAGGAGGCTGTTGCTTTGGTTTCTGATATGTAAACTTTTGTTCTCTGGGGAGTCAGAGCCTCCTTACCTTGAGGCTCATACCCAGTTGACATTCCTGGAGCTGACTGGCTCTACCATCCCGCTGTGCTCATATCTTTTACAGAGAGCACTATGTGAGGAAACAGGAGACTGTCTGATGGCTCTACAGATTACGTACCAGTACCTGGCCTTATTCGCAGTG
>PVJX010027484.1:0-24797 GCA_004027295.1 Dolichotis patagonum | reverse complement strand
GATCAACTAGACAGAAAATCAGCAAAGAAATGACAGAACTCAATCACACCTGTGAACAAATGGACTTGATAGACGTATACAGAGTGTTCCATCCAACAACATCAGAATATACCTTCTTCTCAGCAGTCCATGGGACATTCTCTAAAATAGACCATATAGTAGCCCACAGAACATATTTAAGTAAATGCAAAAGAATTGAAATTATCCCATGCATGTTATTGGATCATAGTGCCATGAAACTAGAAATTAATGATAAAAGCAACTGCAAAAACCTCACAAACACATGGAAACTGAAAAATACACTCTTGAGGAATCAGTAGGTCACAGAGGAAATTAAAGAAGAAATTAAACAGTATCTACAAGCAAATCAAAACACAAACACAACTTACTGGATTTTGTGGGATGCAATCAAAGCAATTCTCAGAGGAAAATTTATTGCACTGAGTTCCCACATCAGGAAGACATAATGAACACAAATAAACAACCTGATGCTACAACTCAAACATCTAGAAAAAGAAGAGCAAGCCAAGCCCAAAGCCAAATGAAGAGAGGAAATTATAATGATCAGAGGAGAAATTAATGCAATAGAGACTAAGAAAACAATACAAAGAATCAATGAATGAAAGAGTTGATTCTTTGAAAGAATAAATAAAATTGATAAGCCTCTGGCCAACCTTATTAAAAAAAGGAAAGAAAAAACTCAAGTTCATGCAATAAGGAATGAAAAAGGTGAAATTACTACAGACAGTGGAAATACAGAAGATCATCAACACCTATTTTGAAAACCTCTACTCTTATAGGTTCGATAATACTGAAGAAATAGACAGATTCCTAGAAACATATGAACTTCCAAAGCTGGATCAGGAAGATGTAAAACTGCTGAATAACCCAATTTCTATTAATGAAATTGAAAATGTAATTAAGTCCTTGCCAACAAAGAAGAGTCCAGGCCCAGATGGACTCACTGCAGAGTTCTACAAGAAGTACAAAGAAGACTCAATTCCAACACTCCTAAAACTCTTCAATGAAATTGAAAGGGAAGCAATTCTTCCTAAGTCATTCCTTGAAGCAAATATCACTCTAGTACCAAAACCTGAGAAAGACCCAACTAAAAAAGAGAACTACAGACCAATCTCCCTAATGAACATAGATGCAAAAATTCTCAATAAAATATTGGCAAACAGGATGTAGCAAATCATCAAGAAGATTATACACCACGACCAAGTGGGATTCATCCCAGGAATGCAGGGATGGTTCAACATATGTAAATCAATAAATGTAATCCACCATATCAGTAGAGCCAAAAGTAAGAACCACATGATCATCGCTATAGATGCAGAAAAAGCTTTTGATAAGATCCAATACTCATTCATGATAAGAACCTTACAGAGAATTGGAATAGAAGGTCTTTATCTCAATATGGTAAAGGCAATCTATGACAAACCAACATCCAGCATCATATTTAATGGCCAAAAGCTGAAAGCCTTTACCTTAAAATCAGGCACAAGACAAGGATGTCCCCTGTCACCACTCCTATTCAAAATAGTACTGGAAATACTAGCCAGAGTAATAAGTCAAGAAACAGAAATAAAAGGAGTAAAGATAGGAAAAGAGGAAGTTAAATTATCATTATTTGCAGATGACATGATACTTTATATAGAAGACCCCCAAAACTCTATTGAAAGAGTCCTAGATATAATAAATAAATTCAGCAAGGTAGCTGGATACAAAGTCAATAATCAAAAATCAATAGCACTCCTATACACTAACAGCAAAAATACTGGGAGAGAAATAAGAGAAGCCATACCCTTCACACGAGCATCCAAAAAAAAATGAAATACTTAGGAATTAATCTCACAAAAGAAGTAAAGGAGTTATAGAAGGAAAATTATAATACTCTGAAAAAGGAAATCAAAGAGGACTTCAGAAAATGGGAAGACATCCCTTGTTCATGGATAGGAAGAACAAACATTGTGAAACAAACATTGTGAAAATGTCCATTCTCCCAAAATTACTATACAGATTCAATGCCATCCCCATCAAAATACCACTAACATACCTCACAGATCTAGAGAAATCACTCTTAAAATTCATCTGGAACCAGAAGAGACCTAGAATAGCAAAGGCAATTCTAAGCAACAAAGGCAAGACAGGAGGCATCACAATCCCTTACTTGAAATTATACTACAAAGCTACAGTAACAAAATCTACATGGTACTATAATAAAAACAGACCTGAAGATCAATGGAATAGGTTGGAAGATACAACCACAACCACAAACTCACTCAACCACCTTATCTTTGATAAAGGGGCCAAACATGCTCACTTGAATAACGACAGTTGCTTCAACAAATGGTCCTGGAAAAATTGGCTATCCATAGGCATAAGACTAAAACTAGACCCAATCCTATCACCATGTACTAAACTAAAATCTAAATGGATCAAAGATCTAAATATTAAAACAGAAACACTAAAACTGCTGGAAGAGAAAGTAAGTAAAAATCTCAAAGATATAGGGGTAGGTAGATAATTCATGAACAAGAATCAAACCACATGGGAAATACTTCCCAGAATCAATAACTGGGACCACATCTTATTAAAGAGTTTCTGCATGTTGAAGGAGGTTTCCAGCAGAATGAAAAGAAAACCTACAAATTGGGAAAAAATCTTGATTGTCCCTCAGACAAAGGACTTCTGTCTAGAACTTATAAAGAATTAAAAAAAAAATCAGACCTTCGAAATTCAAAGACCCAATCCATAAATGGGCATCTGAAATGAATACACAGTTCTCAGATGAAGAAATGTGAATGGCAAATAAATACATGAAGAAATGTTCATCATCATTACTCATGAGAGAAATGCAAATTAAAACCACACTGAGATTCCCGAAAGAATGACATCCCAGAAAGAATGGCCAGGATAGAAAAAACTACTAACAACAAATGCTGGAAAGGCTGTGGGGAAAAAGGAACTCTTCTGCACTGTTGGTGGGAGTGTAGACTGGTGCAGCCACTGTGGAAATCAGTCTGGAGATTCCTCAAAAAGCTGGGTTTGGTAGTCCCATTTGACCCAGCTATTCCACTTCCAGGCATATTCCCAGAAGAACTGAAAACATCATACCACAGTGATATATGTGCACCCATGTTTATAGCAGCACAATTTGTAATAGCCAGATCTTGGAAACAACCTAAGTGCACATCAACTGAGGAATGGATAAAAAAGTTGTGGCATTTTTTATACAATGGAGTACTACTCAGCTGTAATGAATGATCACATTGAGATATTGAGATATTTATAAATATCACATTGAGATATTTATAAATAAATGGACACAACTTGACATACTCATAAGTGAAATAAGCCAAACTCACATGTGTAAATACCGTATAGTCTCCCTAGTATGAGAGCTGGTAAGAGTATATATAAGATTTTATGGTAATCATGATTCCCTATTTCATTGCTTAGAAGCCTTTCAATGTTTTCAATCCTCAGTTGTAATGGTTTTATTCTGTTTTGTTTGACTTTATTTTGTGTGATGGTGTGAACAGCTGTTTTGAAGAAAACAAAACTTTATGACAACTATTGCTGATTTAATATAGTCTTGTTTAGAAGTCCTACCATGCTTCTACTCTGCTATTACCATCAGTTCTATCAGGTTGTACCTTATTGGGATTTTAATATATGTGATAGTATAAACAAATGTTTTTTATGGAAAATTAGATATTATAGTAGTCATTGATCATTCTCTGTTATTCGGTTCAGAATGCCCTGTAATTCTTTCATTCTTTGAATGGTTTTATACTATTTTGTTATGTTTGATATTATTGTATTTGAAACTATGCTCAACTATACCAGAGAATGATAAGATATTATGATAGCTACTGTTAATGTCCGGTTTTCTTATTGTAAATACTGTGTTGCCTATGTTGTTCTGTTCTGATCTGCTTTGTTCTGCCCTCTTTTGTTTTATTCTCTTTAAAAAAAAAAAGAAAGAAAATCAAATGAGATGACATATGTAAAAATGTAGTAATGTGAACCTTCTTATCCAAAGGGAGGATTACTGTGCTGAACACCTGCAGTATCAGGCACTGTTAGGTGAAAAGTCCTTTACATACATTAACTCAATTAGTCCTCACCAACATGAGGTCATTATTATTACTGTTCCCATTTTATGGAAGAGGAAAAAATGAATGTAAGTAGCTCCGCAGCCTTACAGACAATATAAGCCTTGTGCCAAGGCAGCCTGAGAAGAGCTCTACTCCTTGGAGTAGCTCCCCATCCTCAAGCAGGATTCGCAGTGACACAGGTCAGCACCTTCCCTTTTCTCCTCCTCCCACTATGCTCCTTGCCATGGAAGTCAGGCCATCTGACAAAAAAGTGCACTTCTTCACCACCCTTCATTGCAGTCTAGAGCGCTGGACCTCTGCTGTGGAGCTTGGGCCTGTGTCTCAGCCATTTGTCAGGCCGCCAGAGGCCTGGACTGCCATTCTGTTTTCCACACACATATCAGGAAGGCTGACAGAGCTGGCCAAGCTCATAAATGGCTTTATCTGTGAGCAGAATGTCAATGAAGGCTGATCCAACCTTCATTGGACCAGTGGGGGGTTATGATGCTGGGAGGGCCACCCTCTCTCGTCTATGGAGCAGCTTCCACTCCTCAACCATGTTGAGAGGTTTTTTTTAATTGCATTTGATGGGAACCTTCTTCTGGGTTAGGGAGAGAGTATTGTATCTGGAAGCTGATTTTCTAGGGTCCAGAACAGAGGAAATATGGAAGAGGAAGGAAGGTGAGTAAAAGAAGAGCTTTGCAAGGAATTATGAATCCACCAGAAAAGTGAAACTCAGAAAAATGAGGGAATCTTGGAAAGTAAGTGAAAATATAAAGAAATTTTGACCCACCTCATTCCAACTTTCTACCTATGCATGCATAAAAATGACCAATACTGCATGAAGATTTTTGAAAATTTTGAAATAAGGACAAAGTGACCCTTTATAAATTTTTTAAGTTTGATCTTTTATCTTCAAATTTTGTATAAATTTTGTATCTTATACCATAATAGGTTTCAGTCATCCAATACTTCATTCTTACTCTGGAGTGACTGTAGTATATGACTCCAATGCCTAGAAACACACTCCAGTCAGTGATTCAATATAGGCAGGAGGAATAATTCACACCACACGCAGCAGGCTTAGTTAGCCTGTTGGCAGCAGCCCCAATACCAGGTTAGTGTGGCACAGCACAGTCAGGCTAGAATAGCAATTCAGCTTCTAGATGCAGGCATACCCTGTACTCTAGCCATTCCTTACACAGTCTCTACTCCAAATACACTTCTGGATCAGATATTATCATGTTTACGGCACAGTTGAATAAACCAACTAGCAAAATTATTAACCTTGGTAAATGGTGGAACTGGTAAATGGTGGAACAAGCTTAATCCAGGTCTCTCTTCCTTCAGAATCTGGGTTCTTCTTATTCCCATTCTATTTACTCCTGTAATAAAGAAGGAGGTGACCTTGGAGGGCAGAAAATTAATCCAGTCTGGAAGAATAATCGAGAAAGGTGTTCAAAAGGCACTGGTGACAATATTAAGTCTTAGGATAAGCAGGAATTGCAAGCCATGCATAAGCAATTAGAAGAGTGTTTTAGGTTTGGAGATGATTGTGTGATAAACACAGTAGTGGAAATAGTGTGGCTTTCCTGGGAACTGAACAGAGTCCTATGACTGGAGTGAATGATATTATAGAACAACAATAAGATAGAAGGCCAGAGAAGTGAGCAGAGCTGGATCATGTGGTTAAGAGTGATCACTTAAGGAAGTAATAGCAGCTTATTAAGTGGAGGAGTAGCCTGGTCATATTTTACTTAAGGAAGTTACTACCCACCATGTGGAGACGACACATGATTTAGGAGAGATCAGAGACTCTCTCAGTGTCTATCCATCTATCTCCATTTGCCCATCATTTATCCCCATCTTAGTCTTCTCTACTTTGTCTCTGTCTCTCTAGATATCAGCCTCCATCTGACTTACCTGTTTATCTCATTCTTTTGCTTCCCTATATAAGCCTAGGCAACTCACTTCACTATTCTGAGCCAAGGGTCCCTCATCAATAAAAGGAGGATCATAATGCCATCCTCAAAAGATTAGAGTAGGGATTAAGTCTGATATTACATGTGCATTCTTTACACATATTACAAAGTACCATACAAATGTGAAAGATTATTATTGTCTAGCTGTTGCCCTCTCTTATGCCTCCCTAAGCATTTATTCAGTATGGTAGGCTCTAGACTCAATATCACGCTATATATCTGGTGAGAGAGTTTATGACAAATCAGAAACAATACCTGCCTTTTAGAGAATCAGAGTATAACTGAAGTCCACAAAATAAGTAAATAAATTAGAATATAATCCTCTGTTATGTATTTTCAACTTAAGGTTTAATTTGTCCAGTTGCCTATTCATCCATCTAATATATATATAATATATATATACCTTTCTGACTCTCTAGCTAAGGTTATTTATATTTACAGTCACTGGCTTAGAAGCATACCTTTCACATTAGTCCCTGCATGCAAAACCTCCTCACTATAACCCATGCTATAGCATGCAAGTTTTGATAGCCATGCCTTTATAATAAGAGAGAAAAATAAGCCATGAAAACACCACTACTCTAGGTGACGTGGAAGTTCTCTTCTTTCTTCACAATTTAATGTTCTCCCCAGCCTTTCCCTCAAGGCTCTCAAGGATTTCTTGAAGCCTCAATCTGGTCCCATATTTAACTCATCCTCCATAATCTGTAAGCCAAGAAAGCTTTCAACTCAGAATTGGTATTAATTTTTTTTTAATTCACAGGCTCTAATGGCTAACCTGGGACTACCAGATCATACCAAGGTGGTACCAAACATCTGCATGTTTAAGAAAGATTGCAGTTTGTGATGACTTTGTCCTGTAAGGCCCTGGTCTCTGAAACATCTTTAAGAAACTGTATTGAATAGTGAGTATCTTCTGTTATTTTCAGGTTTTGCGATTTCAACCAAGTTATTCAACCACTCTGGGCCTCAATATCAGAATCAACAAGATGAGGATGATACCTATTAAAGTTGTCAAGACGATTAAATGCTATATTTTCCAGTGTGAACAGTTGGTCCAGGACCTAATGTTCTCTATGCTTGATGAATCGACTCAGTCACAATTCTGATTATTTTTCCTTAGTAATGAATCATTTTGTCACTATCCTTCACACCTGATTTTTGTGGTTTTGTATTTGAGTACGTGTTTGGGAAGTGTAGTTGTATGTGGACATACATTTTAAATTTCAATCTGCTGTTTATGACTACACGATTCTAACTATTGCCATGCAGTAGAACTTTCTGTGATGATGCCGGTGTTCCTTTACACTGTCCAGTACAGTAACTGTCAATCATGTATGGCTCCTGAGTACTCCTAATGTGGCTAATACAACTGAGGAACCTTTTTTTAAAAAGTTAATTTCAATTAATTTAAATTTAAATGGCCACAAGTGACTATGGAACCAGATAGCACAGCCCCGGGATATGCCCTTATTTTTAATTACTCCTAAAATAATTATTACAGTATGAAAAAATTACTGAATACCTACTGTCTTGCAGGCATTTAGACATGCACTAAATTATTTAACCCATGTCATCCCTGCAATGTGAATAGTCTTATGATTATCTTCTTTATGCTGATAAGGGAATTGAAGTCTAGAGAAATTACAAGACTCTGAAGTGACACAGAGAGCACAAAGACTGAGCCCAGATCAAATCTGAAACTATTCTCTTTGCCTGATCATGCTTATACTATCTTACAGCAGTGTATGCAGAGTTCCAGAGTGTATGTGTAGTTTCCTCTTGTTATAAATAGATCACACTGATTATACTGTGGATAATAGATTGGGAGGTGGAGGAAAAAAGGAAGTGTTTTAAGTAGAAACAGAGAGGACAGCTGGGAGATCACTGCAGAGGTCCAGAACGACAGCAGCCAATGTTGAGACCCAAGCTGCTGGCCCAGCCTCTGTGCCAGTGGCCTTATAGTCTTAAGTGTCAGAGCTGGGCATATAAACCCTTCTTTGAAGGATGATGAAGCTGAGACACTGAAGCAAGGAGAGGACTTCTGCAGCATTGGCAGAGTTGGCAGAAGAGCCTTCATGATCTCTGTCCTGCATCATTAGACCATCATAGAAAAAAAGATTTTACTGTTACCAAAGTCCTTGCCTCCATCTAAATTTATATGGTATTTCTTTTTTAGAGATCTTGCCCGGAATTCTTAGATGTCACCAACTCACCAAAAACACAAGAATTCTTTCTAAACAAATCACTTTTTACAAAGAATGAACAAATTCTCTTCCTGAAGTTTGAGCATGTCCTCCAGAAAATACAGAAATTCATACAAGGTGTTGTGGAAGTGGATTGAAAAGCTGATTTCATTTTTTAGAGAAAGGGGGGGGGGACCCAAACAACTTTCTGATGCCTGATAATATTCTCCTGTCATCTCTCATTTCCTCACATTATTTTGTCTCCAGGCTCTGGGAGCCTGTGGGAAGCTGCCATGCGATTTTTATCTTCATGATTAAAGTGTTAGACTTTATTGAATTCTTTACATCAGCAGCAAAATCTGCAATGCAGGATTTTACATAACACCTCATTTTCTTCTTGCACCATTACTGTTATTAACCTGGTGTCAATAAACAGAAAATACAGCTTTGCTTATGATGTACTCTTTATTTTTGTTGCAGTAGCAAGAAGGGGGAAAAAAGGAAAAGAAACCAAAGAAAACAGAAAAGAATCTTTTATCCATTATTTCTCTTTGATGTGTGCTATTCTCTCTCCCTGTTCCCTGACAGCATTTCTCAGAGAATGGAGGTCATCTTTGCTCAAAGAAGTTTTTCTTCCTTATCATTAGTGCATCCATTCATTCATTCTGCAAGACTCTCCTCTGCACCTACTGTGTGCCCGACACTGTCCTAGATGTTAGGTATATAAAGATTAATATAGTGCAATTTTGGGTCTTGAGGAGTGTTTGGGTTAATATGAGAAAGAGACAAAACATTAATAATGGTACAGATATAATAAAAAATGAAGATTTGACAATGTCAGCGAAAAAACATTAGTAGCCACACCTATATGGCTTCAGAAGTCTTACGGAGGGCCAGGCACTTGTGCTGGGCTCTGGAGAACAAGGCGCTCCTGGCTGAGAGCACAGCATCAGGAAGGCTTTAGAGAGCACAGAAGAGCACCATAGCCTGGAAGTTCTCACTTTAGTGTGGTAAAAGCATGGTGTGCCCATCAGCAGACAGTAATAAATGGGGTGAGAGGTAGAGGCAGAGTCATCAAAGCTCTGATACTCATAAGCAGGAAATACCTTCCATGTAACCTCTTAGTTCCCCTAAGACCAGGCCAAAAGAATCAATGCCAAAAGATACAATGGGAGGAGCTTGTATTTTGGATGAAAAGATTGCCCTTGACTCTGCCACTTAAGAACAGTATAACCTTGAGAAGTGCACACACCTGTGAAAGCAGGTATGGTGGGAAGAATGCAGTGTGAACAAGCTCTGTGGGTTGTCAGTGATACTTACTGTGTCAAAGGAAAGATGGTAGAGGGTAACTCTCCAGATAATTCAAAGAACCAGAGAAGCACGACCTTGTTCTATCCAATTTTGCTAAGGAATTGTATACAGTTATGCAAGAAGGAGCCTGCAGTATTGCGGGGTTTCCCTTCACACCAAGACAGAAAGCCTACTTTGTTTCTCATACCTCCTTGTCTGGCCCTCACTCAACTCTCACCTCTGCTTCCTCACCCTTGCTGCTTTCTAGCTAAGGGAAGCAGTCCATATAAATCAAGTCTGTTCAGAGGGAGTCAATGCTGGTTGCCCACATTCCATTTGCATTCTAGTAGGGGACTCAGATACTTGAGGATGCATATTTAGGTGTTGAAAATATAAGTCTTGTTCTGATTCCATATCCTAACAAAAACATCCAATGCTTATGTTTAACTATTAAAACAAAACTCTATTTTTATATGAAACACACAATTCTATGGCAAAAATGTTCCTTGTATTCAAATAATCATATTTAGAAAAAATCAACTTGTTTTAGATCAAAACAGCATAACCTAAGACCATAGGACATGTGAAAGCTTTTAATCCACCTGGGGACAAGGATAATTTTACTTAGAATGTGTTCTCCAAAATTCAGGCTTCTGGGAGATGAGACCCAATGGGAAATGTTGTACCAGTGATAGCAAACCTATAGAAAATATGCTATTTATTTTTCTTTTAAGACAAAAATGTTAATGTATGAGTTTTTTTAAACTAAAACCTCAGATTTGGGGCTATTTGCAAAGGGCAGTAAATAAATGGGTTTTGAGTTGCAATATGAGCACTTGTCTCTAAAGGTTCGCCATCACTGGTGTAGGTCATGAGGGTTCTGCCTCAGATGGATCAATTACACTAGAAGAAGGACTTTCTGGAGAAGGTCTACTCTCCTGCTTTTCTGCTAAGTAACACAGAATCTGTTCCTTCATGGCCCTTCTATCTCATGTCATGTGAGGGTGTGACATGACCCTCACCAGGTGTGGATGCCTTAGTCTGGTATCCAGATTCTAGATCTTTGAGAAATAAATTTCTATTCTTTATAAGTTATCCAGCCTCAGACATTCTTCTGTTAGGGCAACCCCAAACAAGCTAAATACCTAGGATGCAAATATCCAACTCAAACTTTTAAAATGATGACTACCCCAGTCTCCGTAAATGGTCCACCATTCACTTTACTGCCCAAGCAGAAAGCTGAGATACAGTCTACAATCAGGTCCCGGGCGGAGAGCTCTCAGTCCTCTTCATGTCCTCCATGCCTGCTTTGATTCAGAACCTTACCCTGCCTCCCTCCTTCTCTCTTTCCTTACCCTCCTTTCCTTACCCTCCTTCGTTTTTACATTTCCATACCAGGAGGTTGAAGCCAGACTTTTTTCTTTTTTTTAATTTTTATTTTGAGAAAAGTTTTCATTAAATCACTACATTTCCAATACTGGGTTTAAATTTGTGACCTTCCTGCCTCAGCCTCCCAGAGCAATGGGATTATAGGCATGTACCACCACATCTGACTTATCATTTCTTAATTAATTTTGATTTGGATTATAACAAAAATGTGCTAACTATTCTACATTCCTTTGAGTCTTATAATGTCCAATTCTTCCTTGTTACAGTCTCTTGGGTCATCCTTCTAAATGGAATCACGCTGTAATTCCACACTTCGTTGGCTCTATTTGTAGGAAAGGTCCTGTTTCTTTAGTGACTTCCAAGGCCTGACATGAATGGGTCTACAGAAGCCTCTCCGATCCCTTTTCTCACCTCACCGCCTCCTAGGCCCTTCACTCATGCCCATTTCTTGGGGTTCTCTTAACAGGCTGGGTAGTTCGGATCATGGGGCTTTGGCCCACAAGCCCCCCTGCCTAGACTTTCTGTCCACCAGATGCTCCTGTTCTTATGACACACCTGGTGAACACCTGAGTATCTGTAAGGATGTTGCTCACAGCCACTTCCTCAGTCTGCAGGAGACTGATGGTTCCGTCAGCCATATCTCTGCCCATTCACAGACATCTCTACAGCTCTTCAGAGGCTTAAGTACACTTGTTTCCTTACCTGTCTGTCTTCTCTCACTTTATTCTAAAAAGAATCAGAAGGCTGGGAAAGAGAGAAGGAGCAAGATGAGTTGGGTAGTGTAACTTCCTTCTCCTTTCCCCTCTCCTCTTGCTACCTTTGCTGAATAAAGCAAGTAGGAGTCATCTTACTTTTCTCCAGGGTGACGTATATAATTTTAGCACCCCAAGACATTTCCTTGAAAGGAGATAATATGTACTCTGCCGGAGGGGAGACTGCATTTGCACTGTCTTGCTGTAGGCTCACCATAAGACCAGCCCAAGAAAAGGGCTCTGAACTAGTGTTTTGAAGGAGATAAGGAGAAGAACACTGCTATGCCCAACTAGAAGTCCAAAGACAGCGAGGGGGAAAGTGCAAAGTGAGCAGATGAAATATCTGAAGGCCATAAGGCTTTCAGGATGTATGTAAAGGTGAAAAGAACCTGAGAAGTTAACAAAGGTATTCTCTAAATAGGATGATCAAGGCCAAAAGGGGGAGAAAGACATTTCTAGGATCACAGAGCAGGTTAGTAAAAGAGTCAGGATCAGTTTCCTGGGAATAAAATGGTAGCTTTTAGAAAGCACCCCTGTCCAGTGGTTAGGCATACATCCTTTCCTCTCTGGATGAGCTGTGACTTTTCTACCTGTACCTATTCCCTCAGTTGGAAGCAGGCATGCAAGGTGACCTCAAGGGCAAAGACCAAGCAGAAGCTTTGGGGGTAGTGAAATATAAGTTAGAATCCCACCTTAACCCCTAACTAGCTATGAGACATGGACGTGTCAGTCTCCAGGCTTCTTCTGAGCTCGTGATCCTCCTTATGTCATTCAACTGTGAGTCAGATAAGCTAATGAGTGTAAGAATGGCTTATAAATAACCACTCTATGTAAATATGATGTTTATTGTTGATAGGTTTTCTATCAAACGAGAAGTATGCCCGTATCTGAGCCGGCTCCCCAAGCTCCTCTCAGCTCTCTGCTGCTATAGATCTTGCACCTCTCCTTCAAGTCCTCCGTGGCACCTACAGTTACTTGTGAAATCTCCATCCTTCCCACCAGGTTTTGAGCTCCAGGAGGTCCACATCCCCAGGACCAAAGCACTGTACCTGCATATAACATCACTGTGTAATTGAACAGCAACTGCCAGACATTTTGTCAGTTACCTCATTTAACTTCATAATATTTCTGAGTGCTTGAGAATATTATTTTTAATTTCCAGGTGAGAATACTGAGGCAGAGAGAAGGAAAATGACTTCTACAGGTTGTAAAGTTCACCCATAGCTAAATTGATAGGGAAGCTAAGTGGAGCAGAAGCCTAAACTACTCTACTCTCACAAGACTGCCCACCCTCCTTTGATCATAATCATTACTATGGCCATTATTGGGATCACCAGTCCCTGACATAAAGAGCAAGAGGCAGAGGTCACAGTGTTCTTCCTTGACCCAAGGGTCAAGAATTATAAATCAATGGCTAATGAAACTAGAGAACCCTTCTGAGCTGAGCTTTCCATCTTTCCTCTTTATTTTAGGCAGAGTGGAGGAGGGAGACCAAAGCAAGGGCCTAGACCTGGATTCTCTTGGATCCTTAGAAGGAGATGCAGAGATGTCCTGTTCCCATGCAGATTTGACTTTTCTCTTCCAAGAAGAGACAGATTGTGAGAAATGTATTGGAGATAGAAGAAACATGATTTTAGTATTTGTGTGGCTGCTAGTATTGCATTTTCACCTCACCTAAGCATTACCCTCACAAGTTTTCCTTGTCCTAAAGTTGATGATGCTGAGCCCAAGGGGGCCACACATGCAGCTTTCCCTTCCTGAGTAGCCTGAGATAAAGAGTTCAGTCCTAGGTCATAGACCTGGAACTGAATCTAAGATGTACCGCTTGAAAGCTCCTTGCCTTGGTTCCTCATATGATAACAGTGTTTATCTCGTAAGATCATCATAACAATCACAGTATCATACCTGCAAGTACTCTATGTCATCAGCTTCAATTATATCATAGTTAAGTGCATGGATTGCAGAGCCAGACTGCTAGTGCTCACAAGTTATCACTGTGTGTTTGAGGGAGTCCCTTGCAAGTTATTTTACCTTTCTAATCCAGAATTTTCTTATTGGTAAGAGATGCTTCTGTCTGATAAGTTGGTGGGAAGATTCATGACTGCTCAGCACATAGAGCTGTAGCATTATTAGCCCCTCCAAAACTCCCCTGGATAGAATCCAGGCCCTGGGACTTCCTGTTGCCACATGCTTTATTGCTCCTGTCTCTGTATCCAGCATACATGAACTTATTAATTTAGTCACTCTAAATTATAGAGTCCTATTTTATACCCCATGGATGCAGAAGTGAACCACACACTGTGCTAGTCCTTCAGGAGTTTACACACCACATCTTCCTTCTTAAAACTTATTTTTGTTGTTCTTGGTTTCTATGAAAACTACACTTTTTTCTTCTTTCTACTCCCTTAGCAATTCCACCATCTCTTATTCTTCCTCTCTTCAAATTCTCAATTTTAGAGATCTCCAGACTCAGCCCAGGACATCTTTTTGGTCCAGAGTCTCTCTCCCAGTGGTAGTAAATAATACCTGTATGCTAATGATGCCCTCTCCCTAAAGATGTACTTGCATAAATTAACTGTCTACTTGACACTTTCAATGCAGTCATTTCATCGAATGGTCATTTAAAACTGTGGAAATCCATATCAGAATTCTCAATTTCTTTACCACTAACCACTCCCATGGGGATCTACCACGGTTAGACATGACATGTTCTGTACAATCCACAACTAGCTATACAGTTCTTCAAGTCACAAACTTTTGTTTCATCTTTGATTCTTGCTAGATGCAACACATATGGAGGCCTGTGGAATTGACCAAAATTTTTATCAAGTATATCTTCATCTCTGCTGCCACTACTCTATGAAATGGCTTTCAACTCTACTGAGGAGAAACTCCAAACTCTAAACTTCAAACTCCAGCCTTGGCCTGCAAGGCCCTGCCTAATTCAGACCCTGCAAACCTCTGGGGCTAATTTCCAGGTATATCAAAATCCAGCCATGGGCCTTCCCTCTGGCCTTAGAAAATGTGGCACTTTTCCTTTCTCAGGGTATTTATTTGCCCACAACTCTCTTGCCAGTGCTTTTTGGGTCACATTAATTTTTTTTGTTTGTTTGTTTTGTTTTGTTTTAGTAGCTAAGACTACCGATGTGCACCACTATTCCCAGCACGCCAACTTTTTTTGAATGGCTGAATCTAACAATCTTTTGAGACTTTGCTCAAAAGTCGGAAGCCTTCCATGTGATGACACTACTTACAGTAGAATCTGCCCTCGTCTACCATCATGTGGCTCTTCTTCGTGCCTTCTTGGCACGTCCTTACCTTGCCTGGTTGCTGTCCATTGGCTGTCACCTCAACATGGATATCAGCTCTGTGGAGAGCTTGTTCACCCTGTGGGTCCTATTGATATAGGAGCAAGAAACTCCCAAACATCTAGATGTCTGGTACGAGTTCCTGTTCTCTAAAATCGAAGAATGAATTTTAGGAACAAGGGAGGTTAAGAGCAGAATATATTTATTAGAGAAACAAAGCTTCTGTCTGAGAGACAGAAGGGGTGGCCAAGGACCCTGCCTTTTCCAGGGATTTTTAG
Source organism: Dolichotis patagonum (assembly GCA_004027295.1). NCBI lineage: Eukaryota > Metazoa > Chordata > Mammalia > Rodentia > Caviidae > Dolichotis > Dolichotis patagonum. The sequence continues at coordinate 9,506 of PVJX010027484.1, read as the reverse complement.
AAAGCAAAACTATGAGGTGAAGTGGATCCAAAGTGGGGGGGAAATGGAGAATGGCAAGGTGGGCATGACGTGCCGCAAAACTATGGTAAACCAATAAGATTACAAGCATAATTGTTCAGGTAATAGTGATTAAATTGGGATCAAATAGGGAAGCAAGTCACCTAGCAAGTGGGCATGAATAAGTAACTGGGGCTTTTCTTGTAGAGGGATGGCTTGTAACTTTATCTGTCTTCCTCAAGGTGATCTGATAACTATTTAGAATATAAATTCTAAAATTCCTGATGTTTACCTTTAGGAAATACATGGGTGCATTTGTTTGATCTTTTGTCTTGAGGCCTAGCCCACAATGGGAGGTGTCTGTCTCCCCCACAGTTACAAGTTATCTGGTCTTCTGCACTGGCTCCTTTGAGGACCTAACCCTCTCTGACTGCCTATAATATTCTATTTAATTTAGCTGTCTATAATACTGATAGCACCTGACACACAGTAAGTTGAAAGTAAATATTTGCTTAATGAAAATGTATATTTTAACAAAATTCAATCTCAAAAGTCTGTGGGAGTTCAAAAAAGAAAAAAAGGAGCTGTCATCCTGGAAACATTAAGGAAGACTTCTCTGTCCAGGGACTGTTCGGTTTGAGCACTGAAAGTTGAACAAGTTGCTACCAGGGTGGAGAAAGGAGGATAGAGAATAAGCACCTCCACTCAAAGGAATGGCAAACACAAAAGCACAGAGCAGAAGAGTGTGAGAGTGACAAGAGTGAACTGGAGAAGCAACAGCAACTCTGTAAGGCTGGTGTTTGAGATGGAGAGAAGCAGGAGAGGAAATGGCCAAGGCCTGCCCTTGGTTCCCTGGGCGAGATACCTGGACTTGCCTCCCTGCCTTCCTGCTTTCTTTCTTTCTTCCTTGTTTCCTTCCTCCCTCCCTCCTTTTTTCCCTTCTTTTCTTCGTTTTTTTCTAGAAATTAAACCAGTGCCTTTGGACCATGCTACAATCTCAGCTTCAATTTAAAAAAAAATTTTTGTTGTTGTTGTTTTTTTTGAGATGAGATCTCACTAAGTTTTCCAGTTTCCCAGGCTGGGCTCAAACTTGTACTTCTGCCTCAGCTTCCCAGGGTGCCAGGATTGGGAACTTCCATGCCCAGCTCTGCCTGGGTTTCTTACATAGTCACTCCTCTTTTCCTCCTTGATTTATCACGTCCCTTTTTGTGCCAGGAATTTCTGCCCAGGCACATTCAGAACACATCCAAGGAAGGAAGGCCTAACTGCAGTACTCCAGAGATCCTTATTATGCATAATGATAAACCTTTCAGTTGTTTTTATTTTATTTTATTTTATTTTATTTTAATTTATTTTATTTTTGTACTGGGGATGGAACTCATGACCTCACACTTACCAGGCAGGCGCTTATACCGCTGAGCTAAATCCCCAGCCCCCTTATTTAATTTTCTTTATTGTTATAAAAGAATGATTTTTTTTTGTTTCTTCTAACTTCCAGAAATAGCTTTTACATCTTTAAAAAACAGACAGGGAGATGTTTTATTTGATAAAAAAAAAAAAAAAAAGAATAGATTTGGGACTTGTCTGTTCAAGTTCCATGGGAGAAACATTTTCCTGTGGGGGGTTGTGCAGAAGTTCTTGGCACTTCCAGCAGGTTCACTGCAGTGTCCTGAGAGGCTAAGGCCAGCAGTCCCCAGACTGCTCCATCCCACAGCCCAGTGGGTGAGGAATCTGCCTGAACTTGCCTGACTGTGGCCAGGAAATTGCCTGGCTAGACTGCAGACTCCTGAGAACACAGTGGCAGGCAGGGAGTGGAGCCTCGTAGCCAGGAGCCAGTGTGTCAGTCCCAACTCTGCCCTTTCTGCTATGTAAAGCTGAACTAGTCACTAAGCTCTCTGTTCCATCCCTCCTCTGCAAAACAGAAACAATAACAAAGCTCCCGCTTCTGAACTCGCTGTGATCCTATCACAAGTTCAGTTTGTTCTCATCTCCAAACCTGATTAAACCCCCTGTGTTTCCTGAATTGGGCCTCCCTGGATGGCCTTTGCTTCACTAGATTAATAGTGATAAAGTGTGGAGTACCGCCCCAGTGTGAAGGGTTCAGTACCATATCACAGCACCAAGCTCAGGTTTTGCCCTGTGAGAAATGAGACAAAGCAGGAAAGCAGCTCAGAATGTAGAAAGGAAACCCATTTCCTCCCTGGTGTCTAGGAAGAAGCAACTCCACACTAAATTATGTTGCAAATATGCCCCGAGGTAGTTTTAATTTTATTGGCGCTGATTTTAATTTACTCTTTAGGCCCCTGATTGCAGGATGAGCTGTTGGCTGCTGGCAAGGGGACAGCCCTTCATCACTTGGTTTTAATTAAGGTTCTTAAGTTTGGAAGGAAAGCACAGAGATGGCGCCCTCCCTTCTATTCTTATTCCCAAGTTATAATTAAAGGCCTCGCACTTTCAACATCTCTGTGACCCAGAATGGTCACAGAAAAGTACCTCATTTCATTGCTGAAAACAGTTTTAAACGCATTTGTTCGTTCATTAATTCACTCCTCCTTTCATGGTTAATTTATCATTCATTCTTTCATAAAATCATTCACAACAACTTTCCAGGCTTTGCTACAGTCCCATGAAGTTTTAAAAATCAGCAGTATATGATCCCTGCCCTCAAAGAACTCGCCTTCTAATAGGGCATGGAAATAAACACAGAATTTCAACACTATGTAGAGGCAGGCCACCCAGACTGAGAGATAACAATACTGCTGTTTGAATTGAGAAGTTTGTACTAAACAAGGTGAATAATAGTAGCTACTTAAACAAATCATCATCAAATCTCAGTAGCTTAATACTCTGAAGACTCATTTCTCTTTCACATCGGTCGGAGACAGGTCTGGGACATCTCTGGCTATTTTCCTCTAATTCAGTGATGGTGGCAAGCTTTTAGAGTTTTCAGTGATAACAAACAGCCCACTGAGGCATGCATCCCATAGGTTTTCCAGCACTGCTCTAAGTGCTTACTCAGGGTCATATGTGTCTTCCTTCATGTGATGCTATAATTATTACATATAATTTTCACTCAAATGGGAAAGAGAGAATGTGGTTCCCTGTGTATGAATCTTATAGCAAAGACCTAACATGGCAGTTGTCACTCCTATTTATGTCCCTTTTGTCATGGTTTATATCTAGATGTCCCCCTAAGCTCATATGCTCCTAAGTGGGAATTTGGGCAGGTGATTGGATCATGGGGCATGACAATCATCAGCGGATTAGCTCACTGCTAAGTTTGTAGCTGATTTGCTATTAGGAGGTGAGATCAGGTTAGACCTGGTGGGTAATGGGGCATGGCTTGGAAGGGTTTATCTCTTCCCCAGTCCTCCCTTCACTCTTTCCTTGCTTCCTGTCTGCCGTGTCAGGAACAACCCTCCCTTGCCATGCCCTTCTGCCATGTTTCCCTGCTTTAGAACTAGCCCTTTATGGACTGAAACCTCTACAAACTGTTAGCCAAAATAAATGTTTCCTGCTCGAATTTGTAGGTGTTGGGTATCATGTCCTTGTGGACACCATTTTATCCCAACCAAATAGCAAAGAGACTTGAAAATGGGACTGGCAAGTATCTATTCAGTTTCATTTGTAAATTTTAGGTCCAGATAAGAGTTAACCAGATAAAAAAATTGAGAAAGTTTTTTTCAGACAGACAAGATAGTATTTGTGAATATGAGACAGAAGTCATGAAGCATGTGGTCAAGATACTCTAGGTAGCTCAACATGGCTAGACTGTAGAAAATCAGACTAGAATAGCAGAGCTGGTTCTGGAATGGGGAACAGATCATATAGCAGCTTCTAAAACATATAAAAGGACTTGAACTGTATCCTGTGACTATCAGGCAGCTATTAACCAGTTTTAACTAGGTAAGCGACATATTTTGTTTGTATTTAAAAAGATCCCTCTGAAACTCCAAGGAGATCAGTTAAGAAGCTACTGTAACAGTAGGCTAAGCAAGAGATGATGAGGCCTTGGATCAGACCTGGCCCTGTCCTGATGAGTTCATAGGCACTCACACTTACCAGTCCACTAGTACAATAATAAATACTGACATCAAGCCCCAAGCCAGAAGCTAAGAAGAGAATGAGAGATTTATAAAGTTGAAGTCTTTCCTATCTCATCTATTTACATTTTTTACAGTTGAGAAAACTGAGGTAAGAAGAGTTGATTTTAGTAGGTAGGTGGTCACAAACTATATTAACATTAGAACAGGAGCAAGAAATTCCATTTCTGCCTTTCATATTTCATCCAAACCAGTTCAACCCATGTCCATAAAATCTACTTAGGAGCAAAACATAAGCATTATGTATTTGTGTGTCTTTTTAATTCCTAGAAAAGTGGGTAATAAAAAAGAAAAAGAATTCACACTTCAAAGTCAGGCCCCATTTAGTTAAGTTTTGTAAACATGTTTTACTATTTTCAGTCTCTAAAACCTCAAGAGGAAAAGAAATCTTATAAATCAACTAGTCCTTTACATTGTTTTAGAGTTTGTAGCCCATGCAGTTAAATAGGAAAAAGAAATTTGAAGCTGAAAAAGTAGTATAAAATCAATACACAAGTAATAAAATCATATGGGAAATGCCATGCCTTTGCTCATCCCGCTTCTCAAGCATCTTCCCTTCTTCCCATGGTGCTCTTCAAACATGCCAGGCTGCAATTGACCTTTGCATTTATTTCTTCTAATGAAGAAGACTCTTTTACTTTATATCCCTATTGCTAACTCTCCCATTTCATTAAAGTTTCTATTTTTCTAGAACTTCTATTATTTTCTGATTCGTTAGTCTGTTTTGGGTTCTCAATGGCATTACTACCTTCTGATATCTTATATATGCACTAATTGATTTATTTTCTTTTTCTCACCATAAAAGGTCAACTGAGATGAAGAACATATTATACTCATTGCTGTTTCTAGTGTACAAAGTATTCTGCGGCTTAGAACATTATCTTACACATAGTAACTGTTATAGTCAGGGGTTGTGCAGAGAAAAGTTAGAATGAGGACATGGAATTTATAGTACTGTTTTTTGTAATGGTCACCCTGAGTTAACACAAGAAAATGCAGGAAATCTACACACAGCACTAAAGACAGAATATTTAGTCAAGGGCCTAAATCCCACAGCAATGTCATATATGAGTCCAGATGAAAACCCAGAGCTCATGACAATGCCTCCTACGAGTCCAACTGGAGGTCTAGAGCCCACAAGAAGGACTCAAGCGAGTCTCTTTTACAGATCTGTGCTGGGAAGGCCCAAAGGTCAGCGGTAAAAACTAGGAAGTCTATGCCAGCAGGGTGAAGGAGCTGTGCTGAGAGGTTGAGGGATCTGTGCTAGAGCCACTCACACTCACAACAAAGACCAGGGCTGTCCTGAAAAGCACCACAGCCATCCTCAGTGACACAGATGTCCCGAGCTCCTCTGATGACAAGCACAGTCAAGTACATGCCAGGAAGTCAGTATAACAATTCCACCCTGGAGTCCAAGCAGCACATGTCTTCCTCTCCGGAGCCAGGAAGCAATGCTTAATATGAGGACCAGAGCTTCTCCAGGAGAACCACAGGCTCAGACAGCGACACGTAGAAGAACCCACAAGGCCTCAATGCGCCTCATCGCATTAACGCCCCTAATGCCTCAACACTCTTCCTTCCTCCTCTATGTCTCCATTTATGTTGGCAACTTTCCTCATGTCATATCTACGCTCAGGAGCATGGACATGTAATCCAGCTGGCATTAAGTTGACCACCAGTTTTTAATTCATAACAGTAACTATCCAGCATTTTCTGAGTAAATAACAAATGAAATACAAGAAAATCAAATTTGAAATTATAAGCAATAATAACAGAATTAGTGAAGTATATGAATACTAACTCCATTTGTTGAAAACAAAAGCCTTTCCATTTACAGAGAAACATCAGTGAGAAGACTGTAATGGAAGAAAACATCACATTTATAACAGCAACTGAAAATATAAACTTCCTTGATATAAAAAAGAAGTTTGGGATCTATATGAAAAAACCTTTTAAAATCTTCCTGTTATACTCAAAAGAAAACTTAAAGGAATGGGAAATCAAAACATTCTTTGATGGGAAGGCTCAAAGTCATGATGGAATTCTTCCTAGGTTATTTTGAATTCAATAACATATTATAAATATTTATAGGATGAAGAAAACTAAATAAGCTAATCATATAGAAAAAGAACTAAGAAAGTTCAGAAGAAATAGCATAATGAGACTGATCATTTAAAACTTTTTGCATGGCAAAATGTGCTAGTCAAAGTAAACTAAAAGAACAAGTGACAAACATTTTTGTACTATACATAAAGACTAATTTCTCTAATGGATAACTAACATAAATCAGTAGTAAATAAAGGTCAACAACCTAATTCTTAACTTGGACCAAGGAAATGAACAGACAACTTATAGAAAAAAAAAAATTTGAGTCATTTTAAACATATGAAAAGACACTAAGCCATAAAATAAAGAAAATTATACTAAAAGAAAATCAGATTGAAAGTTAACCTTAAATATCATTTTTCAATCACCAAATTGATAAATATCAAAAGCTTTGATTCCATTCATGTTATCAAGTAATTGAAAAAGAGGTACTGGAGTACAGTTAGTACTGTACTGTCACAGTCTGTCAATGTTTATCACAACTGAACTGTACATATGATCTAGTAATTTCATCCCCAGGATGTATGTGAGTGTAGTGATGTACATACAAAGTCCATCACTAAAATACTGTAACAGGAAAAATCAAAATACCTTAACCATCTGTCAACAGGAAACTGCTTAGTTTATGTATGGCAGTTGTCTTCTCTGGTAGCTGGGATAAAGTACTCAACACTTGCAATTTAAAGAAGTTTATTTTGGCTCACAGTTCTTGTGTTTCAGCCCAAGTGTGGTAGACTTAAATAGAAATGGCATGGTAGGGTCTGGGGATTTAGCTCAGCGACATAAGCACCTGCCTTGCAAGTACGCAGTCATGAGTTCAATACCTGGTACTGATTTAAAAGGAAGGAAGGAAGGAAGGAAGGAAGGAAGGAAGGAAAGAAAGAAAAAGGAAGAAAGAAAAAGAAAGAAAGAAAAAGGAAGAAAGAAAAAGAAAGAAAGAAAAAGAAAGAAAGAAAGAAAGAAAGAAAGAAAGAAAGAAAGAAAGAAAGAAAGAAAGAAAATGGCATGGTAAAAGACCTGGGTAGAGAAAAACCATTCACACCATGATGGTGGCCAGGAAGCAGAGAAAAAATCTGAGCAGCTGGGAAGGTAGGGTTACAATTCCAGTGAATGCCTTTAACCAGAGGCCACCTCCTAACAGCAAGGCAGCATAGCACTGCATAATCCAGCCACCTTCTCAAAGCCCCACCATGAGGGTATAAGGTTTTTATGAGACATCTAGATATAAACTATAACAGTATTTAAAACGAATGAAGCAACTATTTACTGAGAACCTCCTCTAAGTTGTATTCAGAAAAAAAAAAAAAAAAACCAACCTGAATGTGTGTTTAGAGTGCTGGGAGCGGTGGCAGTGTCTACTGGTGTACATATACACAAACTGTGTGCTAACAGATAATGCCAACCTGATAACAGTGGTTACCATTGGACCACAAAAGTGGGTGACTGGAGGATAAAGTGGAAAGGAGGTTTTTTGTTTTTCTGGGGTTTTTTTGTTGTTGTTGTTTACTATAAATTGTTTCATATCTTTCTATTTTTGAAACATACAAATCAATCAATTATAGTTCGCCTGGTTATTGAAAGCAAACTCACATTTGCTCACAGGTGTGGGGGACAGTGAATACCACGCCCAAATGGCCATCAGAAGAACCTGGTTGTAACTTTTGCTCCTTCGGCAGTTTCCTGGGTAATCTTAAGCAAGCAACATCCCCTCTCAGTGCTGATCTGAGCAGGGTCAGAGAAACTGATTTCCAAGGCGCTCTCTCACTCCTGACATTCAGACATATAAATTGCTGTTTTCCTCACACATCTTCTAAGTCATCTCTCTACCTCCTCCTTTCTTGTGCGGCTCATCAAAAGCTCAGAGGAAAAGACAGACAATTGAAGAAAATAAAATTGCAAAGATGACTTTTATAGGGCTCCTGTTGAATCATTGTGTATTCCACCTCCAAAGCTGAAAATGATGAGTTTAATATCACACAGAGCAGTGCATCTTGTATCTCTCAAAAGACTGCTTACGCTACCCAGAGAACTGGGAGCTCGGCAAGACATAATTTTTTACTTCAACTCTGAGGCAAATGAAATGACAGGCATCAAGCTCACATTCTAGAAGCAACATGGTTTTCATTTGAGTTTAACTTCGTTTGAAAGTGTCCCACGGAGAGAAAATCCTTCTAAACGTGGGCTTTTCATCCTTCCCAGGACTGTGTACTAGAAAAGAGAGGGGTAGGTGGCTAGGTTTGTCCTAGCTCCTGCTAGTGTTGGCCACTGAAGAGGACAAGCTGATTGTTCCAAGGGTCAGCAAGCCTGGGAGTCAGGTTCAATTATTCCATGAGTGTAAGGAGATTCCTTCTACATGCAGCTCTCAGAAAGAATTAATAGATATATATATATATATTGGACCAGCATGTAGAAAGAGAAAGTTTGTATGAGAGATATTGAAGATCAAATCTCTAAAAGCCCTCCAATTTCTGCCAGTGCATTGTGGCATCTGGAGTAATGTCTTTGGGGTCGTTTGTTCAGTCATCCTGAATCCAGTTACTGAGCACCCTTCACTTATAGCGCTGAGCTCTTTATAGCTGATTCTCCTACCCTCAGGGAAAGTTAACAAATAGTACCTTGTCAAACTGGGAAGTGACTTCAATATGTGTAAGTAGAGAGCAGCAAAAGTACTCAACATCATTTATAGATGACAAAGCTTCCCGTGAATAAGCTATATATATTATTGGGGAATAGGTGTGGCATTGTGAAACAAGGTTAAATAAAAGAATTAAGTAAAATTGCCTAAAATAAAACTCCCAGAACAGTGCCCGGAATGCATTAGAAATATGGGAAATGATAGTAAGTATTATTACTGTTTTTGATTCACATAAGTCTCTGAACTTGGAATAAAAATACCATTTTTCAGATAAGATATTTGAGGCTCAATTGGGATCATGATTTATACCAGATCCCCCAGCTAGAAATGGTGAGTTATGGCCCAATTGTATGTAGGCCCAAAATAAATAGAACTATGCTACCTGAAAGGTATTGCTCATTAATCAGAGGAATAAATTTCACTAATGTCTAATCATAGATACATTAACTGTTCTGAGTAAGTAAAAACATGAATCAACCCAACAGAAACCTCGAACTTCCACAGACCGCTAATAAGTGATGCCAATGCTTGTGTTTTCAGAGCCTGAGGACAGTGATCTTCATCCTCTCAACCCCTCCAATCAGATTACAAATAGCTGCTAAACCTGCCGACACAAAAAATCACTTTAAAAGGCTGTGTGTGTGTGTGTGTGTGTGTGTGTGTGT
>PVJX010027483.1:0-24818 GCA_004027295.1 Dolichotis patagonum | reverse complement strand
GAGGAGGGTGGGAGGGAGAGGGGTGTCGCGTGACACCGGAAGGCAGACGGAAGTGCCGCGCACCGCTCAATCCGCTGCGGCCGCCTGGGCGTAGAGACGGGACCAAACTCTCAATCCGGGTCCCATTGGTTTCTCGTTTGGGCCCCTCCTCTCGACGTCGACGCACCGCGGGCCCGCCCCCACGAGCGGCGTCATCCACGGACGCTTCTCCTCTGAGTTCCGCCCTGGAATTCAGGGTCTGCGATTCGCTTTTGCAACAATCCTTGGAGGTCCCGCCTCCTCTGCCTCCCTGTGAGCAACCGTCTCCAAGCAGCCGCAGCAGGCTCGGCTTCCTCTGTGTTCAAAGCCGCCTCAGGGCGGGGACTCCCAGAATGCAGCGGGCTGGCGGGAGTTTTGGAGTGGGTGAACGCTCCCTAGGCTTAGGGCCTCGGCCATGTGGAGGCTTTGCTGAGGTAGGGCAGCGTCTGCCCCGAGAGCAGGCCCGGCAAGACTTCGCCTCTCACTCCTGATTTCCGGGAAAGCTGGAAGGACACAGGCATTCCGGGGCCAGGAATCTGTCATTCTGTGGATTTTAATCGCTTGCTGTATCCGGAATTGTTGCTCTTGCAATTTTCTTCATCAGCTCATCGTCCTCATTTGGAGTGTGGGATGCTATAAGAAAGGTATTTTTAGAATATTTAAGGCTCAAACAGTTACCTAAAGTTAAAAATAAATGAAAAACATCTTTAGTTAAGGTAGTTGCTGTCAGTGAATGGGATGTCTATTCTGCCGTCAGGAACTTTTGGCAATGTCTGCAGTCGTTGGGTAGTTGACACAACTCAGGGGAACGAGTGTCACTTCTTTCTAGTGGTTAGGAGCCAGGACACTGCCAGATCCTCTGCCATGCACAGGACAACCTACAGTGGTTATCCGGCACAAAATGCCACTGCTAGTGCCACGGTCGAGAAAGTACTGGGACAATTTTAGATTTTTTGGTTTAAAAATAATTATTGAAAGGAAGTCGTTACTGAAACAATCTTGCCTTTCTTAAAAGTTAAAAGATACTAAACACTACAAAGAAATTTTAAGACAAGGCCTCCATGCTTCCATCATCTGTAGTTTTTGTATGGGAAAAAAATGGAACACATCCTTTAGGATTATTTCAACTGTAGATCCTTAAAGTCCTTCCAGTTTTGCATGTGAAACATATTTCACTTATGCACAGTATTTTGGAGTTTGTAACTTCCGTTTTGTGGCAATATATGGTTTGCCTTTGTAGTATGGGCAAAATTAGAAATTAAATTGGTACGACTGTTTTGTTCTTATAATAAAATAACTTATTGTTTAAAAAACTATTTCAGCTGTAACTAACCTCCCTCTGGCTGCACTCCTCTACCCTTATGTGCTTCACTTTCTCCAGATCAAAAGTCGTTTAAGAATTCAGCATAAAATATTAAAGCTTTTCTCCTTTCCTCTGTCCCTTCTTTTCTTTTTCCCTCCTTGCCTCCCTCCCTTTCTCCCATCCCCTTCCTTCTTTCCTTTCTTTTTACCTTCCTTCGTTCCACTTCCAGACTGCCTGGATTTGAATTTTAGCTCTGGCACTTAATATGTAGGCCTCTGAGAAAATATGTTGCTGGATATATGCATTTCGATTTACTACCAAATTGCCCTGCAAAATCATCATCAGTCCTATTTATTAAGCACTCAAGCACTCATACTTGTCTCCTAATTGTTAGCTTTGTATCCAATTTTATCGCATTCACATGTTCAACACTATCACCAGACACTTTATAGGGAAACAGTACAATTTTGTGATTTCTGTTTTTGTAATCTCTCAATGAATTACCATTGCTTATAGGAGAAAGTTAGAAGTCCTTCAGAAGGCATAGAAAATCTTTTAAACTTAATCTTCCATAATTCTCTAATTTAGTGGATCATCATTCCCCCACATTCACTGGCATTTCAGGTGTACTTAGATAATGCTGGTGAAGGAAAAGGGGAATTTGTAGGTAGGCCCTCAAGAAATACCTTTCACTTGAGTTAACTGTCAATTTGACTGGATTAAGATACTCCAGAGTCTTAGGTTCCTAGCAGAATATACTGTTAGGTGGGGCTCAGTTGGAGGAGTCAGGTTACTGGGGGGTTGGCTTTGGAGAGTGTATTTCTTGCTGGTGCTCTTCTGTGCTCTGCCTCCAAGCTACCTTGAAAAGAGTAGGTTTCTTGTGCCATCACCTGCCATGAGGTTTCTGCCTTGGAACCGGTTGGCCATAGACTGAAACCTCTGAAATTGTGAGGCAAAATAAACCTCTCCTCTTCTAAGTTGCAGGTGTCAGGTATTTTGTCCCAGTAAGGTGAAACCTGACCAGAATGTACAACAATAGTTTAAAGAGTTCTAAAGTCTATAGTGTTGCAATGGATTTATAATCATTTGAAGGGAAAACCATGTTTATTGAGGGGGAACATAAATAGAGAAGAGTGGATGAGGGTAATAATTTACTGGCAACCTGCTATATTTATGTTAGCAAAGGTGACAGTCATTCTTCAGTATTCTTGGGTGATTAGTACCAGATCAGCCACAGGTACCAAAAGCTATGAATGTTCATGTCCCTTATATAAAATGGTACAATATTTGCAGATGGCTTACACACAGTTCTCCATATACTTTAAATCATTCCTAGGTTACTTAAAATACCTAATACAGTGCAAATGGTATGTAAATAGGTGTTATGCTATAGTCCTTAGTGAATAGTGACAAAGAAAAAATGTGCATGTTTAGTACAGATGCAGGTTTTGAAACAATATTTTCAATCAGCTGTTGGTTGATTGCTTCTGTAGATGTAGAACCTTTGGTTACAGAGGGCTGACTTTACGTATATGCAAACATTATTCCATTTTATATAAAGAACTTGAGCTCTTGTAGGTTTTAGTATCTGCTGGGGATCCTAGGAGCTAATTTTCTATGGATGCTTGAGTACAGCTGTGTTCCAAAATTTAGCAACATAAAACAGCATACATTTATTATCTCACTATTCGTGAGTGTCGTGAAACTGAAAGCAGTTTGGCTGGATGGTTCTGGTTTCAGATCTCTCCCTGTGGCTGCAGGATCTGATCTCAAGAAGGCTTACCCACACAGATTTTGCAGAAGGCCTTAGTCAGTATTCTGCTGATTCTTGGTAGGAGGCCATAGTTTCTTGCCTTATATTCACCTCCATGGACCTGCCAGAGTGTCTCAGAAGTATGGTCTAAGTGGTCTAAAAAAGAGGTGAAAAAAAAATAAAGAGGTGAAATTGAAATTCTTCATGTAAAACACTGGCTACCTTAACTTAAATTTGTATTTTAGGGTTCATAGTGGTGTACTTTTCTAACTGGATTGATTGTAGGTTTTTATAATGACAGAACAAAATGTGAGCCTGTGAAGTTTTCTTCCCATTCAGGGGGAGACAGTATTATTTGCCTGTAAATGATCTAGTTTTCAGTTGTTTCTGAAACAGTCGGATTGCTGCTATATAGAATGGTTCAGAAATAAAAAAAGAATGAGTACAAGTTATTTATAATGGAAGAGGATCTTTCACAAACTCCTTTAGGGTATAATCATTCTTTTGGTTACATACAATATAAGCCAGAGCTTTCCATGATGATATCAATGATACGAGCTAACATTTATTGAGTATAGTAGTTCCCCTTATCTGTAGTGAATATGTTCATGTTCCAAGACCCCCAGTGGATCCCTAAGAACACCGTTAGTGCCCAAACCTGTACCTACAATGTTCTTTCCTATATGCCCTGCAGCTTTGTATTTTGTGCAAATTAATGTGCTCTCCCATGTTTTATGCTCTTCTGCTTTCTTTACAGTACTACTTTTGAGCTTTGGGGCTACTATTAAGTAAAATAAAAGTCACTTGTATGTTAAGCATTGTGATCTTATGATGGCCCATTGATAACTGAGAGCAACCAGGTAACTAATCAGTGAGAAGCATATACAGTGTGGATGTGCTGGACAAAGGGATGATTCAGGTTCCAGAAAGGATGAGAAGGAGTGGAACAGTGGGAGGTTTCATCATGCTACCCAGAGCAGTGTCAGTTAACTTATGACTTATTTCTGGAATTTTCCATTTAATATTTTCAGACCATATTTGACTGTGGGTAACTTAAACTACAAAACTGATAAGGGGAAACTTCCTACTGCCTTTATGGCAGGTTCCATTTCAATTGCTTTATATTATTTATTTTATATATTAGTTTAGTTTTTTCAAGGTAAGGTTTTATTATATAGTTCAGGCTGGCCTTGAACTGGGTAACCAAAACTGGTCTCGAACTCATGGCCATTCGCCTGCCTCAACCTCCCAAGTGTGGCAGTGATAGGTTACATCACTGCACCCTGCTTTACAGTAATTGTTTTCTATTATTTTACACTTGTGTCTTTTGCGGTAAATACTGTTATTTTATACCATTATAGAGTTGTGGATATAAGCAATAAAAGGGGTTAAGTAACTTGCCTAAAGTTCTATGTCTAGTAAAAGGCAGACCTGACCTTCACATCAATCTCCAAGCATGTTTTGCTTAGGATATGGCAAGCATTTAGTACTACTTTCCAACACTGTTGCAGGAGTGACTCAGTATGGATAGCCACTGAATAAAGAGAGAAGAACACTGTCTTTTTATATACATGCATTCAATTTAGAGGATGTTCTTTTGATTTTTATTTTACCATTTCTGTCCAGTTTCTTTTTTATAACCAGTTTGTTCAGAATAAGGAAATCCATGCAAGGACAGTGCAATGGTTAAACTGTAGACTTAGCCATCAGAGAGCCTCTTTTCTAAATCTAGCACTGTGCTAATTAGGACTGGAGCTGTTGATTAGTGTTGCAACAGCGCAAAGTTGTATTCCCTTCATTAAAGTTTTTACATTTGAAACATAGGATAGTTAGAATACTTTTAAGAGAATAGTTATGAGCATTAAATGAAACAATGTATGTATTAATCTGGCATGCAGTAAGTATGAATGATTGATAACTATTATTTAATTTTTCTGCTCATTATCATATGCTGTCTTAATTCTCAAAGTTTTTGCACTTTGAATAAAAATAGTGACTTCCTTAGGTCATGAAAATGCACTGTGCTTATAAAGTAAGTTTTATTACTGTTACTCCTCTAGAGAGTTTTTAAAGCCTTGTTTTCACATCTTTTTTATTTCTGTAGTTTTATTTTGTTATAGAGCCTATACAAGGTTTTCCCTCCAGAGGGTCTGGGCTGTGGAAGCAGTGTAATTAGTCTGCCTCCACAACTCAGTCCAGGAGTCACCATATTTGTGGAGAACTTGAGCTTCAAGACAAGTAAACACTTATTACTTGAACTGTCATTCTAAGAGGCTAGGGTAAAACCAGATTAGAGATAGTTGTATGTTCAAAACAAAGGAGAAGCCCTCTCTGAAATGATTAATATATATTCAGTACATGTATTAATGTCCCCAAAGGAACATCATTATGCTGCACTGGAAACATACACTAATAAAAAAAATTCCTTGACTCAGAGAATTCTGAAGTCATTTTTCATAGGACACCTAAATCTAAAACTTTAAATATGTGCTGTTAACACATTTAATATGTTCTTTTTTTATTTAGTTACTCTTCTACTTAGCAAACTTTTTAAAGGGTTGTACAGAAATAATATTGGGTTGTCTTTTTTTCTGATATTGCAGCATTGTCACAATACTATAAAAAACTTAAAAATGTTCACTTAAGTATTTAGTTACCTGTATAATAGTCCTCAAACAGAAATGTATTTTCTTGTCAACTCTGCCTACCTTATGACAGTTTTTTTTCATTTCTTTTTTAGGATTAAAAGCATCAGCTGGAATCAATTTGTGTTTGAAATTTGGATGAACACAAAGACTTGATACTGTGGATGGTTAGGAAACAAACAATGTCATCTAAGGAACAAGAAAGACTCTTGTGTTATAATGGGGAAGTCCTTGTTTTTCATTTGTCAAAAGGCAATTTTGCAGATCAAGGGCCTATGAAGACATTCATATTACATGTCAGACGGATGGTATTTGACAGAAGAACAAAAACATTTGTTTTGAAGTCCACTGGATGTTTCAACATAAAGGAAGAAAACTCTAATTTAAAAATTGTGTGTTGCAACTGTGTTTCAGATTTCAGGACTAGAATTAATTTCCCTTACATTTTGATACAAAGCAATGAATGTAATAAGATTTTCAAATATTTTCTACTATTTCTTCATAGTACCAATCAATTTGAAAGGTGTTTGAGTTTTGAACTAGACTATGAGTTGAAGGACAGTATAAGGGTCCTTAATGGCCCTTTAGTCTTATGGCAACATGTTAAAGCATTCTTTTGTATCTCTTCCCAAATTGGCAAAGTTGTTAGTGTGCCAGTTAACTTTTCCTCTATTGAGTGGGCAGGTGAGATTGAAAATTTCGGTGTAGTTTTATTGGGACTAACAGAGTATTGTTTATCTGAAGAAGAATACACACAGAAGTCTTCAGAATCACATTATGCAATTTGGAATTCCAAATTTTGTGTGTACTCTCTTGAAAATCAAGCGGTATTAAGTAATACATACATTATACCTCCAGCTTATAGCAGTGTGGTAACTTGTGTGTATGTCTGTTCAGCTGAGATCAACACAAGCCAGTTAAAAATGTCTTTGATTGTTCTGACTCAAAAGAATCAGCTGATTTCATTCCAAAATGGAACTCCTGGAAGTGTGTGCCAGCTTCCATTTGAAGATCCTTTATCTGTTCAACTTTTAGATTCAGGTCAAGGAAACCTCTTTTTCATTGTATCATTTAGATCCAGTGATGCTTGTGCTATATGGAAAAAGAACTTTCAGGTATAGTACTTAATCACATAATAATTCAGTTGGTGTTTATAGACCTTATAAGCATTTCTGTGCTTCGTACAGGTCTTCCCAGGGTTTTATTATCTAGGTAAGTTATTAGTGCTTTACTTAATATCATATGTAAATCATATGTATATCATAATTTTTTTCTTAAAGTTATCTGAACACTGTCTGATAATTTTTTTGAGGCAGGATCTCACTATTGACAATGTTCTTTTTTTTTGCCTTGCCGTTTTGTTACAAAACCTTTGAAGTTTGGACATATATAAGTATGTAACTATAATTATATATTAATTTGTCTTAATATTCTCAATGTCTTAATTTCCAATTTTTTAATGTAATCATATCTGAAATGCTAGGTTAATATAGTAATTGTATTTAAGCAATTATACTTAGCAGTTAAGACAGAAACATCCATATGACAAGTGTTATAATTGAGTGGAACGTACAATATGAGAGAAAATTTTTTTGTAACGTTGACTTTTGAGAGGGATTTGCTGTTTGTGGTATTATATAAGACATTTTGGATAATTTAGTGAATGATTTATTAAATAATGAAATGGTGTTTTGATAGCAGTTTTGCCCCCAATCAGAAAGCAAAAGGAGCAGTCTTCCTTTGAGTAAGCTATGAATTTATTACTAGGTCAGTGTGAGAAGGAATTAAACCATCTTACAAAGATAAGTAAAATGCACACAAGTGAAAATTAGGATAAATAACAAAAATCAAGGGTGGTGTGCTCCCAGATCAACCCTACATAAAAACTCCAGGTATGTGTTTAATCCAGTGATAGGATTTGGAAGAGAACTGAGTCTAGAGTAATGATTAGCTTTTCTCAGGCTTTCTTTTAAGTAGAAATTGTCTCTGCAATTTTTGAAAAAAAATTTATAAGAATCTATCATATGACCTCAGTTTCTATACTGAGGTCATTGACATTGACACACAGGTATTTGTACATGATCAATAGAACAGGCTAATGTGTTCTGAAGCCGTGATATCTAACATGGTAGCTACTAGCCATATGTAGGTTATTCAGTATTTAAAGTGTAGCTGGTCTGAATTAAAATGTGTTATAAATGTTAAATACTCATGAGATTTCACAGACTTAGTAAGAAATAAAATATTTCAGTTTTAAATTGACTACATTGAACTGAAATGGTAGCATTTTGGACATAATGGGTTAATACAGTCAGCCCTCCATATTCATTGTATTTATGGAGTTTGCCAACTGCACATTTAAAAT
The DNA here is from genome assembly GCA_004027295.1 of Dolichotis patagonum. Classification (NCBI taxonomy): domain Eukaryota; kingdom Metazoa; phylum Chordata; class Mammalia; order Rodentia; family Caviidae; genus Dolichotis; species Dolichotis patagonum. The sequence continues at coordinate 16,734 of PVJX010027483.1, read as the reverse complement.
GTTTGCAAAAAATTTACATCTATACTTAATATATATAGAACATATATATATATATTTCTTTATTCCCTAAACAATATAAGATAACCACTTATTATTCATTGGTTTAGGTATTACAATTAATCTGGAGATGATTTAACAGATATGGGAAGATATGGGAACATTATATGCAAATACTGTACTATTTCAAGTAAGGGAATTAAGCATTCACAGATTTTGGTATTTGGAGGGGGTCCAGGAACCAATTTTTCACTGATAGTGAGGGATGAAAATATGTTAAAATTAATTTCACCCTGGTACTAGAGACTTTATAATTCTACATATGACATGCATTTGCCACCCACCTGTATTTGTGTCAGCATTGTTCTCAGTGTCCCAAGAAATGTGTATGTGCATGCCTGCGTGCACAGCTCTGTGATGTTTGCATGCTGAGCACATTCTTATGCATAATTTCTCCTTCTGTAGTTCATTATGTCCCATGATAATCACTGGAGATTGGATGAGTTTACAAATAAGTTGCTTCCCTGAAAAAGTGAAGAATCACAGGTTTAGAAGTTAGCCTTACAGGAGCAACACTGATACTTGGTTATGAAAACTGAAGTCTCATTTAATGTTTACCCTACTGTGAACCACCTTCTTGTTTCATCTAGATCAGTGGTGGTGAACCTATGACATGTGCGCTGCAGCAAGCTGTTTGTATCATTTAAAGCTCTAAAAGGTTTGCCATCACTGATCTAGATGATGTTTATCTGTGTTGCTGGGATTCTGAGTTGAAGATTTTGTTTTTTTATGCTTCAGGGAGATGGGGAATCTGATTCTTCTGGTGTTAGTATTTTTGGGAATCAGTCTGAAAGCTTTTGGCTTTGTGGATGGTTAGGAAGTTGTTTTCTATTTTAGATGTGGGGTGTTCTGGTGAAAACTGGCCGTATCATTCCATTAATCCAGTGTGTTTCTAGGTATCCCACCACTGATGTTTATCACCTTCTGTGTGATCTTCTATAATGGCTATGCCTCCTCTGTCAGGGTTAAAGGTATTAAGTTCACCTTGATGCTGCTATAGCTTGTTCTTTAAGAGCTCTCGAAGTGTGTATTTGTGCCTCCAGTTATCTAATGTAACCGAATTCCTTGAGTAATTGATCTGATCATAAATAGGTATCTGCTAAGGCTTAAGGAAATGAAAGTCGTTCTTAGCTATGCTAGAGAAAGAATTCATGAGAATTTTAATCATGATAAATGTTAGAATTTCCAAAATATTTACTTATGAGAACTGTTAGAATTTTTAAATAGATTATAAGATTTTAATGTAGAAATTAGAAATGTGACAGTCCCTGGACATACATTAATAAAGCATTAAATCTAATTATCTTTATATTTATAAAGTTGTAATAATTCTTTGTTTTTGATCTTCTTACAACTTTTAGTCTTTATGCTACCATTTTCATTACTCATGTGCAAGATTGAAGATAACAGTTACAATTACCTAAAATTAAAGGATTTAGTTTATTTTGCATCTGACGTTGTTTTTCTTCTCTTATTCTTTAATGCTCTATCTCAGGTTGCTGCTAAGTGGGAAAAACTTAGCTCAGTACTGATAGATGACTTTATTGGAACTGGAACTGAACAAATACTACTCCTTTTTAAAGACTCCTTGAACACAGATTGCCTGGCTTCATTTAAAATAACAGATCTTGTCAGCATAAACTACTCAGTAAGTGTTTATTCATTATAAATTTAAGAGACATATTAGAAAATTTAAGTACTTAAATGCTTTTGATGCACCATTTAAATAGTTGTGTTTTATTTTTTTTTATTTTTTTTAGGTACCGGGGATTGAACTCACGATTGTGTGCTTGCAAGGCAGGCGCTTATGCCGCTGAGCTAAATCTAAATCCCCAGCCCAATAGTTGTGTTTTCATATTTAACTTTTGTAGTTTAAAAGTATATAGATTTTGATTTTTAAATATATAAATTATATCTCTCACATATATATTTTGAATTTCCTTACAAGTGTGATAATGACTGCTTTTGATATAAATTTGGAATACTGGGTGGTTACTCAAATGACAATGGTACTATAAGTTAATTTTATTGTTGCTTCTGAAAAATCATACAAATAAGAATAGTACTAATTAAGGAAGAAAATGAAGCGAACCAGCATTTTAAAAATAGTAAACAGATTTTAGGTGGTAATAGTAGTAATCAAAGTAATGATTTTCTAGTTACAAGATGATGGGGGAAATACATAATTTGTTTTTCATCAAAGTATGTTACTATGTAGCAGATTTCCCTTTGACTAGATAAACTTTAATTGTGTTTTGCTAATCTTCTAAATTTCAATTTATTTAAAATTTTCACTTTTAATTCCTTTTTGTTTTTATTAGAGTAAACCTTTGGATTGTAACAAAGATGGTTTACTTGAAGACAAAGAAGCAAATTGTCATTTGGTGGTTCCACCTCTGAAAAGAAGATTACAAGTTAGTATTCTCTATTTGCTTTTAGCTTTTGCTTTTTTATTAATACTATTCTAAGTGAAGCAAAGAGTATTGAAAGAAAGATGCTTAAAGTATAAGGAACTCTGTGCTTAGAGAAAAAAATATTTCAAAGATCTTTTGAGCACCTTTGTAAAATCTGTTATGCCATTACTCATCTAAAAATACCTTTTTCTAGTAAGATTTGATAGACTTAGTAAACCTCATAAAAATATAAAAACATCACTTATGAAAATACATTGTTTTTGGTCCTTGGATAAGTATGGCACAGTATCTCTTTTAGAGGGACAGTCATTATGATAAATCATAACATATTCAATATATGAACAGTGTACTCTTAAGTTTCCCATAAAAAGTTCTCTAAAGGGTTTTTCTTTTCTTCCACATGTACTAAGGTAATGCGTATTCCCTATAAAACACTAAAAGTATGCAGAGAAATAGTTTTGAGGATATGAAGTGGTTGTTTAAACAATAGAGAGAAAACAAATTTCTATAATTTTTATAGTATTCAAAACTTAACCAGTACATTTTTTTGATAAGTGTGCCAGTGAGAGAACAGATCTTTTTTACGTTAACATTTCACTTAATTGGTGTTCACAGTTATTGTTCCCTGTTGTCAACACCAGTTGCAAATATTCATGTGTTAATGCTGATGTATAATGAAATTTAAAATTCTTTCTCATGTGGGTTGTTATTGTCAAATACTGATATCAATCTTTCAACATGTAGGTGTTTTTAAATAAAGTTTTATTGGAACACAGGCATGCTTATTCATTTACATATATCTAAGGTCCTTTTTTATTAGTGTTACCTGTCATTTCACTACTAAGAAATAACAAATTTTAACACTTGTGTGTATATTCTTGCAGATATTTAATGAATCTATGCAAATTTAGATAGAAATGTGATTATGAGATACATTTTTTGTAACTTGCTTTTTTTGTTTATTAGAATTTTGAAATATACAGAACAGTTTGAAGAATGCAGTAATTATCTTTGTTACTTTTATGTTTTTGAGATCAGGTCTTTTTTTAATTTTTAATTTTATTTTAAAAGGCAAAACAGAAAAAAGATTGAAATGATACAGAATTTCAAAAAAGAAAAGAAAAAAGTAGGGAATTAACAATAGTTAATATATTGCACATTGTTATCTCAAAACTAGTTGTTCAGGTTATAGAATCTAGATACAAAAGTGATCAATCAAACAATGACAGCACAAACTTCTTTTTGATGAACTAAGAGAGATTAGTAGGTGCTGCCACTGGGGAAATCAGTATGGAGATCAGGTCTTTTATGTTGCCCAGGCTTACCATGGACTCCTGGGCTGATGTGAAACTGTTGTCTAAGCTTCTTTGAGTAGCACATACTATAGGTGCTCATCTGCTGCATTGTTACTTTTTTTTTTGTTTTTGGTACTAGAGATTGAACTCACTACCTTGTGCTTGCCAGGCAGGTGCTTATACCACTGACCTAAATCCCCCTGCCCCTTGTATTGTTACTTTTAATAATCATTTGCCTATGTGTGTGAATATTTTGAGGACACTTTAAAAATTGCAAATGTTATGATACTTCATTTTTGTGTATTTTGGCAAGAGTGCTAAAACTGAGGACATTCTTCTGTATAACCACAATAGTATCATGGTTAGAAAGTTAAAGTGAGTTTGCTGAATACTTATTCAATACATATTAGCTATGAATATGAGTAGCAGATAAGTAAAACATTACAATTGGTGTAGACTCATAAAGGGAGAGATTGATATATTAAAAACGTGTACCCTGAACAAAGTAAGATAAATAAAATGGTACACTTTTTGAGAAAATAAATATGACAAAAGATTAATTTCCTTAATATGAATATGTGCTATTTATATAGCATTGTTGGTATTGTAAAGTGGACCTGCCTTCTTGAAGGAGGCTTGTTATAAGCTATTAAAATATGAATTACACATATCCTTTTACTCTTTTTACTTCTAAACATGAATTCTAAGGATGAAAATAATTCAAGGGGAGATACTGGGGTTTGTATCCAAGGTCTCATGCATACTAAGCATGTGCTTTATCACTGTACTACACCCTAAGCCCAAAGATGATTTTATAAGAATTTTCATGTAGCATTTATAATAACAATATTGGTCAAAATCTTAAATATCAGTCCTTAGGTATATGGTAAATAAATTATAACTGAAGTATAGCATACTATATAGCTGTCAAAATAATGTACATTTCTGTGTTGATTTAGAGATGATGCTAAAATAGTTTATTTTATGAAAGCAGGACCAACTTTCCTTATTAAACACAACTTGAAATGATAGATGAAATCTTTATTTAAATTTTCTTTAAGCTTCATAAAGCTGACAATATGCAAATAAATTATCAAGCCAAATTTTGAAGGCTGGAACCCAGAGAAATAAGCAGAATCATGATGTTCCTTTTGTCCTGGGAACAAGTGTATTGAACCTTCAGTGGTGGTTCCCCAGACACATGATAGAAACAAACATAAAATACTCTCTGTAAATGCACATTTATCTTTGTCCTCATAGAAATCTCACAAGTGATTTTTTTTCCTAAGAAAATGAGTCACCCACAAAATAACTAAGCACATAAAGAAACAAGGCATCATGAGTATTTATTCACAGAAAATCACCAAATAGCATTTCTGTCAACTGAAAACACGTTGAAATAAAAACTCAAGAGGTAACTTTAACAGTTAATTCAAAGAGATGAAAGAGATGCAGAGCAAATTAGTGAATCTGAATATATTAGAAAAATTATCCAGAAGGCAGCAGACACAAGGAAAATATGAAAGATTTTATATAATGTGAAGGCAGGGCAGGGAGTAACGCATTGTTGTTTTAAATATCCACATGTTAACATAGCTGCTTTTTGTTAAGCAGGTTTACCTTTCTATGACCCATTTTACACATGATGGCATAATGAAGCACATGAAGAACTTGGAAGGTTAAATTATTTGCAGAGCTAGAGTCCATTGCACTGTTCTTTCTCCCATGAAATCTATTTCCCAGTCATTTGAGGAGAGAAGGGAAGACTGAGACCTTGGAAAACTTGTGAACACCTTGTTCATAGCAATGTTTGTAATGCTCCAGAACTGGGTATAACCCATATCCTCAGCAGCAGAATGCAGAAGTCAATTGTGGTGGTCAGAGGATGGACTACTAGAGAGCAACAAAAGGAATGATTCACAACTTATAGTAAAGATATGCACAACCATAAAACTAATGCAATCAGAATGATTCCATTTATAAGAGATTCAGAAACAAAACACACTCAATAAACTAAGAATATTCCTTAAGAATTCATACACAGGTGCTAAAATTATGAGGATAAGGAAGTTAGTTTAAAAGAATGAGGGTAGTGTTGTCTTCAGGGAAGAAGGAAAATTTTGTGATTGTAGGGAATTCACTGGGCAACTGCTACAGTGTTGCCTTTTGACTCAGGTGTGGTGATATGCATGGTGACTTTCTTATTATTGTGTAAACTATTTTTGTTTATTCTTCTGCATGTATGATAGAGTTTACTATAACCAAAATCAATCAAGCAAGCAAGCAAGGTTCAGTGTCATGCTCTTGTTTTGGTTTTTAAGTAGGGTTTTTGTTTGGGAAGAGGAGAAGAAAAATATTCCTTAACATCTACAGGAGAAAGTTCTGCAAAAATCAGCAATCTGTTAGCTGTGCAAATAGGATTGCACATTTAGGAAGAGAGGGTGAAATACTGTTTATTTCAATCTGCCTTCCTAGTCCTTAGTTATAGTCGAGCTTCAGTTTGGCTGTATATCTCTAATGGGTACATCTCATTTTACCTCAGTCATAAATTACTGAACAAATGAGTATTGGGAGTGTGAAAGATGTAGAGTCTAGAGAACTAGGTCAGTGTGAGAAGTTTGAAAATGTAGGTATACACTTTATATATTTGTACAGTAATGTAAGATACAGAAATAATTTAATCTCCCTCTACCTTCTATTCATTGATGAAAACAAATTTGTCTGCTTTAAAATTTAATTTAGAAAGAGAATCTAAAAGAGGAATGCATTTTGTTTTTAAATATAGAAAAGCATGTTTTATTAAAAGCTAGATTAATACTTAAACAACCTCAAATATCCATCTGAAATGAAACAACTTCTATCAGCTTAGTGACACAACTCTTTAAATTTTCAGTAGTAAAATACTTTCCATCAGTGTTTCATCCTTAGTGCTGAAATCTGTTTATCTGCGATAATAAGAGGAATGTTCTATGCTCTGTTCAGAGTTAAACTTGTATTATTTTTTTAATAGTGTACTTTTTGGTATTTTTTTGAAGTAGAGTTTACCCTAACATTGATCTTATTAGCACAAAAATATACTTCTAACTGGTTGGGGACTGTTATGTGTTATCTTGAAATTTTTGCTATGAAGATTATATGAACAGAGGATTTCAAACTGTCATTGAGAGTTTTGTTTCTATTCATGATGCTGTCTTTACTTATGTGGATGCTTTGTGTTTGAAGCTGAAATTATTTCACCAAAAAAAATGCTTTTGTGTTTGTGGAGGTGAGACTGTTGGTAGGCCTAGATTATTCCTAGTTACTTTGATGCTTAAACTCTGTATGCAGTTATTTACTATTTTCCTTTGAAAGAAAAAATTACATTGTTTTTGTAATTAGAGGTGTAAAATCTATCAATAAAGGTTTAAAATCTATCAATACTTTGAGCGATAGTCTGTTTTTCTATAGCAAATGAAATGAATAAAGCATTTGGAGAAAGTATTTACTGAACTAATGGTATGTCTGGTTTCAGTTGAAATTAATGTTTGCAGCAACTATTTTTTTTTTCTGTTTTACAGGTAGGTTTGATTTCTATTCAAGAATCACAGAAGGAGCTCTTGCTTAGGGAAAAAATTCTTTCAAAATCTTGGAAAACTTTAACAAATTTGATTCAAGGAAAAGATGATAATATATCAAGTGCAGAGGAGGTAAAGTGAATCATGTGGCCCTTTTACCACATTATGAGTTGAAGTTCTACAAGCTGTGAAGAGTTATTTAAATTTGAGTATTGGAATTTGTTAGAAGTTGCTGCTTTGTAGATCAAGAAGAAAAGTAGCAGGAACTATAATGATAGTCTTTTATGACACTGAAAACTATTTGATTACGGAGCTAATATTGTATCAATTTGCATATAATTCCATAGGACATTAAATATTAATTACATTAAAATTTGGTTTTAAGAAGCTTGGCGAGTAAGTTCTTTTGTTTAAAAAGAATTTAGCTATTAAACTTTTTTACTTGTATGGTTTGGGTAGAAATTATTTCCCAATTGTATATTTCTTGGATTTGTAAATAGACTATACTAAACATTATTTAACTGTGTATTGGCAATGCTGTAATTTCACCATTAGTATATGATGATTGTTCTTTTAGCCAACTGAATTGTTTATTTCTAAAGATATTTATCCCTCTAGTAAATTCCCCCATATTGTTGTTTTCTTAGCACTTTTATTTTCATTTTATAATTTATTCTGTTTTTCTTTGTGATTGGCCACTACAAGAACCTCTTCAGGTACCTTGCAGCTAGTCATGTCAGTATAGTGCAATGTAGAAAGTTAGCAAAAATGTTCAGACATTATAAAAAATAGTACTGATGCATGTTAATTATATACAGAGAAAGAGCAGCATAGCAAAACTACAAATAAATCAAGAAAAACTGAACATAGAGAAACTTAATGTTGCATTTTATTCCCTTAAGTCTCTTTAGTGTTTAGTTCTCACTTGCTCTAAATTGGCCATTTTAGTCTTCCTTTTCCCTTCCCCACATCACCTCAGTGATTTTGCTAGTATTAGAAAAGGAAAGGAATGTGTAGAAATTAATGTACTGAAGCCTCTATGTACGAGGTTTTGTATTTAGCCCTTTGCATTGTTAATTAAAGAAAACCCTGACAGGTAGTAACAGTTTTCTCAGGTTTCAGATTTAGCTAGTCTCACATCCCACAGCTACTGGCAGAAGCACTGGTATCTTTTTGCAGTAATTATCACATAAAGAGACAGCAGTTGAGTAATGACTAAGTTAGGGTATGGTCTGTGGAAGCAGTCTGCTTCAGTTCAGCTCTGCCACTTACTTGCTAAGTGTGTGAACTCAACATGTTACTTGACCTCCCTGAGCCTCACTGTGCTTATCTGGAAAAGGTGGATAATAATGCAGGCAACCTAGAATACTAAGGTCATTGTGAGAGTTAGAGTGAATTGATACATGAATGATTTAAAACAGTGAATGTCATAAAGCAAACACTCAAAATACATATTATTAACATTATCTCTATTTCCGTTACTATTTCAGTTTTAAGTATGACTCTATAATGTATGTGGAAATGACTGAATATGGCTTGGACTTTAAGAATAAAATTTTACCATACTCTATAAACAGTCCAAAGATAAAGTTAATCAGTTCTATTAGTATAATTTTACAGTTGTAAAATTCACTGATAAATACAGGGCCACTGATAAATACTATGACAAGTCACTGATAAATTCCAGGTTAGCTTATTTCTAATATACTTGGGATATACTATAGACTGTCTGACTTTTTAAAAAATGGATTCCAGGTAACTATGGACTGAAACCTCTACAAATTCTGAGCTAAATAATACTTTCCACTCTTAAAACAAAATGGACTCCAGGTTTATATCCTTGGCGGCATCTTGTTCCAATCATGATGCCCTTCTTTTTCTGAGTAGTTAGGTAATGAGTGTTTTATAAATTTCATTTTACTAAGTTATGTATGATCTATAATATATTATAATGTATTTTAAAATGTTTAAGCAATGAGGCTTGACCAAAAGCTGATTTCTATTATTTTAATTCTGTTACATTTGGTATATTTTTTGTAATCAGTTATTTAAACATTTTTCCATTAGGATTTTCTCCTTCCTTTTTGTGGCGAAGAAGAAAATAGTATCCGTACCGTTGATAAAAAGTTACCAGAAAATTTTCAGGATTCAGAACGGCTAGTAGAGAAGATCTGGTATCGTGTACTGGATGATAGCTTAGTTGTTGGCATAGAGACCGTGTCTTCTTTGAAACTGTAAGTTCTGCATGATACTGCTGTAGTGATACTCTAGACCAGCAATGGTGAACTTTTTAGAGCTTTCAATGATGCAAACATCCTACTTTGGCACTGGTGCCATAGGTTCATTGCGCTAGACCAGTGCTACCCAATAGAAATTAATGCAAGCAACGTGTGTGACTTTAAATGTATTAGTAGCCATATTAAAAGTTGTAAATAGAAGCAGTGGAATTGATTTTAATGATGTGTTTTATTTAGCCCATTGTATCAAAAATATTTCAACATGTAATTGATATAAAAACTGTTAATGAGATTCTGTATTTTAGAATCCTTTTTTCATACTAAATTAAAAAAAATTTGGTGTGTTTTATGTATGTAACACATTACAATGCAGACTGGGCACATTTCTAGGGGTCACTAGCCACATGTGCCTAATGTACTCTTAAGCAGCCCTATTCTAGAAGTGTCTTTTACACAGTGCATTCATAGTATGAAGAGGGTAGCATTTATAAAGTCACGACATCAGTCTCAAGGTAGACATAATTAAGAACAAACAACTTTCTATCAAAACACTTAAAAGTATTAGAAACATTTAGAGGCCATGGACTCACATAGGTTGGTCAAAATTTAGTTAAGTTACAATTTTTCTGTCATCATAGAAGATACTCCTTTTGAGGCTATCAAAATCATGGATAAAGAAGTAATGCTTATGTTGTCTGCAGCCTAGCAAAGAGCTCTTAGCCAAAACAGGATCAATACAGGTCTTATAGTACTACATTTGAACCACAAATATGTGAGCAGAGAGAGACAGAGATAGACCAGGTAATGCCTTGTAATAGTTAGATTATGGCAGTGTATTTGAGCAGTTTGAAAAGTATAGAACCAATACTACTTATCTAGTGGCTTTGAGATACGGATTTATTCTTTCATTTCAGTGAATTCCTATGGTGTTTTAGGCTAGTTGATTACATAAGAGGTTTTTTTTTTGTCTTTTTTCTTTAATGGGTGAGTTATATTAACTAGTTTTCTATTGTAAGTTCAGTCTTGCATTACTGAGATAAACCCAAATTGATGATACCATTTTTGGTGCATTGATGGATTTGGTTACTAATGTTTGGTCAAAAATATTTGCGTGCATGTTCATGAGTGAAGTTGGCTTGACATTTTCCTGAACAGTACTTAATTGATTTTAATATCAAGGCTAAACAACAGTCTTTGTTTATCATTTTGAGTTAGGGTCTTGCTCTGGTATCCAGGCTTGCCTGAAACTCTTGGGCTCAGGTATTCTGCTCACCTTCCTGAGTCTGTGGGACCATAGGAGAGTATCATACCAAGTTTATACTGCTATATAAATAGATTTAAGTTTATTTTCTTTTTTGATAATTCATTTTTTAGTTTTCTCTGAAATAGTTTATATGAATTTGGAGTTATCTGCTTTAATATTTGGTTGTGCTAGAAAGTAGTAGATACCTGGCTTTTTTTCCCCCTCGAGATTCTTTTTCTTTCTTTTGTTTTAAAGAGAGAAAAGTTATATATATATATATATATATATATATATATATATATATATATATATATATATACACACACACACACACACACACACACAATGATACAAAGTTTCAAAACAGGATAATAAGAAATTAACAATGGTTAATATATTGTGTGTTTTTGTCTTCAAAGCAGTTGCTCAGATTACAAGATACAGACATGTAAAATTAATGAACCAATATAAGCACAAACCAATCTTTTCAATGAACTAAAATAAATGAGTACTATAATAATGTTAGCTATCTTTTGTATGTATGTATATTTTTTCTTTTCCTTTCCTTCATTTTTCCTTTCCTCCATCCCAGTTGTTCTTTCCTTGCAAGCAGTTTCTTTCTCAATATCTATTGCAGATTTTATGTCTTATTTACTCTTTTTTTATACTAGGGAGACAAAATGATGTTTACACATGTGAGCTTGATTTATTTCACTTGTGAGTATGGTCCCTAGTTGCTTCCATTTACCTATAAAATCCTCGCGTTTATCCTTCTTTATAATGAATGGCACTCCATTATATAAAGATACCACATCTTTTTTATCCATTTCTCAGTTGATGGGCATTTACGTTGTTTGCAAGATTTAGCTGTTACATATTGTGCTGCTGTAAACATGGATGCACATATATTGCTGTGGAAGGATGTTTTTAGTTCTTCTGGAAAATTACCCAAAAGGGGAATAGCTGAGTCTATTGAAACCTTTAATCCTAGTTTTTTGAGAAATCGCCACACTGATTTCTAAAAAGTTGTACCTGTTTACACTTCCACCAACAGGGGAGAAGGGTTCATTTATCACCACAGTACCTTCAGCATTTTTATGAGATGATTTTTAACTTCTTATTCAGTTTTTAAAGAGTAATAGGAATTTTTAGGTTTTATTTATTCTTAAATGTACTTTGCTGATATGTTTTAATAATTTTTCTGTTTCATATAAAATATCACCTTTAATAATATGTTGTTTCTAGGAGACTCAGGAATTATCAACTGTAGTATCACAGATTGTTTTTCATTCTAAACATATATCTCTTTTTCTTGATAATTTTGCCAGAATTTTATTAATCTTTTCAAATAATCATTATATTGATCTTTAATTATATATTTCCTATTTTATTAATTTTGCCTACTTACTATTTTCTTCTACTTGGGACTTTTTCTGTTACTCTTTTTTTCTAACGATTTAACCATAATGTTATTAGATGCAGATTTCTTTGATTGTCCTTTAGGTTATTGAACTTCCTGGCCTACAAAATCAACTTTTTACTGCAATTTAAGAAATTCTCAATTATTATCCCTTCAGATATCAGCGTTTTCTGATTTATTTACTTGTGGAATTCCATGCCTGCTTATTTTATACTCCATATCTCTTAACTTCTCTTTCATATTATTTTCTGTTCATCTCTGTGTGATTCCAGTTAGTTTCTTCTAATGGATATTCTGTTCACTACTTTTATGATTAGATTTCGCTTTCAGTTATTTAATCCACTTTTCAAGTTTCTCTTTTTTTTATTATTTACATTTATTGTAAGTTCTATTTTCTTTTTCGTATCTGCCTGGTTAGTTTTTACTGTCTCATATTCCATTTCTTTTTTATTTCCTTAACATGCTAAACATGATTGCATGGTTACCTTGGTATTTGTAGAAAATTGATTCCAGGAGGCACAATGAGTACCAAACAAGACAAGTACTTAACAAATTGTTTTGCTTGGGAAGGATAGGGAGTCATGAGGCAAGTCCTAGCTTGCACATCATGTACCAAACCAGAGACAAAGTTTTGTGTCAAAAACATCGAGTACCAAATTCAATGAGTTTCAAGGTAATCAACTACTAAGGTATGACTGTATTTTAAAATGTTTTTATACTAAGAGAATACTTTGGTGAACACTTTCTGCCTGTCACTGAGTTCCAGTAATTATCAACTCATTGATAATCTCATTTAATGTGTACCTCCATTCATTCCTTACCCCCACTCTGGATTATTTTGAAGTAACCAAAAGCATCATTATGTGATTCATAACTATTCTAATGTATGTATGTATAAAGTAAGAACTTAAATGTATATAATCATTCCTAGAAATTACTAATAATTCATCCAGTAAATGTTCAATCTCTTTCTTGTCGCAGGTTTAAAATAATTTGTCAACTTGGTAGCCAAAGAAGGCCTGTAAATCGGATTTGATGATGTCTCTATGTTCCTTTCATTCTATAGATACCCTTTGTATGTTGTATATGTGTGTGTGCATGTGTGTGTGTGTGTGTGTGTGTTTCGCTTGTAATTGTGTGTTTTGAAGAAACCAAGGAGTTTGCCCTATGAAGTACTGTAGACTAGATTTTGCTGATTTCATCTTGTGATATTGCTTTACATGTTTATCACCTTTATTTCCTCTAAATTAGTAGATCTGAATCAGATGAATGCTTGAAGTTTTATTGAGAGAGTATGTAATAGATAATGTTGTTTTCTTCCATCTGGAGAAATAGGAAATCTTGTCATTTTCATTTTGTGATATTAGCAACTCTTAATGATCATTACTTAAGTTTTATTGTTTTATTAGGATTTGCAATGTGATGATATTCTAATTGTGTCATTGATTCTTTATTAGCTAGAGTACTTGTATCAAGAGAAAATTTCTCCTCATCAGTTACTTAGTTATACCCTCAAATGTAGTTTTTAATTTAGAGGCCAGAGTTTGGACCTAAAAGTTGCTCAGTTGCTCGTGAGTAGATTGTTTTTTGGTTGGTTGGTTGGATTTTTTGTTGTTTTAGTGATAAAACATATTGTAAATCCAAACTGAAGTCTCTAATACAAACTAAGGACCTTAAGGTCTTCACTTAGCACTACTAATCTTGTAGAAAATCTGAGTTTTTAGTTGTCCCAGCATAATTAGTCATTTGCTTCACTCCTTAATCTACATGCAATATTCACAGAATAACAATGCCAATAATCATTACAAATTAGGGTTTCATTTTAAATGCTTACTATGAACCATTAGATATATAATGAAATACCTGTGTGCTAAAGTCCTCTTTTAAGTAGGGTCTATATTCCCATCACTTGGGAGGCTGAAGCAGGAGGATTGCTGAGCTTGAGGCCAGCCTGGGGTACATAGTGAATTAAAAGCCAGCCTGAACTACATAGTGAGATCCTGTCTGAAAAAATAAAATAAAATTTAAAAAAATCAAGTCCTCTCTTTGGTCATGTCATGTTTCTCATCTGTTTTAACTTGATAATATTGGCAGTGTTGAAATGTACTAAAATAAGCCTGTATCATATTTATAAATTATTAGAAATGTAAATCGGAATAAATGCTGAAAGATAAACAATATGTTAAATGCATATTTTATTTGAGTCATTTAGAGGGGTAAAAAATACAATTTTTACTTTACAGGCATTTTTATTCTAAAATAATTACTGAAACAAAATGTTGAAAAATGAGGAAATTTTTCTTGTTTAGAGAGAGGTTGGAGAAAATACCTAAAAAACCCTGTAGGTATTGTTTCACATTCCTGTTTTATAAAAGTCTAGCGTATTTTCCATGCTTTTGCCTGTCTATTTTAAGAGAAGTGCTATTATAGGACATTTAATAATTTGACTTTTGATACTTTGATATAGTTTTCATTTGAAATGGTGTTTCCTAGGAAAGGATAAAAATGTTTGTTGCTATTTACACTGTAGTTAGTTGTCTACTTGATTTTTTTAAAACGAGCTTTTAAAATAAACTAATTATATTTTTTACAGGTCCCCAAATGCTGTGACTTTATCACTGTTAATGGATCAAGGATTTAGCTCCAATGTTCAGCTTATTAAGTGTCAAAATAAGGTGATTAGCTTGAATACAGGTTCTTTACCAGCACCATACTTAATACCACATGAAACAGGATCAAAGGCAAAAAAGATCAAGTTGAACTCTGATGGAAAGGAAGAAGAAAGCTTTGTTTATGAACAGTCATCTAAGAAAGAGTGTGTTCAGATTATTACTGGTATAACATCTTTATCACCACTTTTAGCATCCAATAAATTTTGTTGCATTCTGCTGCTACAAATAAGGGAAAGAGAAAATGGTGACTATCCTGATGATCGTTTTATTCCATGTGGCAGAATTTTTTTAAGTTTAGAAGATCTTTCAAGTGGGAAATATCTACTGAAATTTCCAATGAACAAATCAATAGGTAATTTTTGTTGGTGATTTATAATCATATACTTATTCAATCAAAATTTTAAGCACTGTTTGACAATGGACAGAGTTGACTGATAGAATTTGTAACATGTATATCTTGTAGAACACATGGAAGATCTATGTGCATATCTTGCAGCATTGCACAAATCTTGTTTTCAGATCACATCACCTGGCTATGCCCTAAATTCAGTGACGGTGTGGCTCATTGAATACATGCAAAGTGAAATAATCAAAGAATTTCCAGAATTGCGCTTTTGTAAAAGGCAAGATAGTTTTTATGGGACACTCTTCAGCTGGAAACAAAGAACACCATTTGAAGGAATTTTCACAGTCTATTCCAGGTAATGCATATTACATTGTAATCAATCCAGAGAAGTTAGTGTGTTTGAGTGTGGGCCAACTGACAACCATGGTCTGGTACACTGTGAGTGGACAGGTATGGCATCATTTAGAAACTGTAGATCTTTGCTTTCATTTTATGTTTGTATTTTTTTTTTTTGTATTGGGAATGGAACTCAGAACCTGTGTTTGCCAGGCAGGTGCTGTTCTGCTGAGCTAAATTCCTAGTCTTCATTTTATGTTTGATTTTGGCTTTTTGTTCTGCCTACTAATTATTTTAGGATATCCTTTTGTCTTTTCTTCATAGCAAAATTTAAAAAAGAATATAATACTGATCTTAACAGCAAAAGAGATTTAATTAGCAAGTAACATGACTAATATTAGCCTCTTTAATATATAATGCATATTTATTGCTTCCTTCTGCATTTTATCAATATCACATGAATTTTATTCTGTTAATCATTGTAGTGTTCATAATTGAATATTGATTACCATATTATACATGACTGCTTTATGTTGTTTTGATTTTGTAATATTATGTTTGGTCTTTTATTTTAGGAATCAAACAGTTTTGTTCCAGTGCCTTCATAGTCTCATCAGAGTTCTTCCTATAAACTGTTTCTTCAAAAATCTAAAAATAGGAAATGAAGTTTTCACAATTGATCGTTTGGCACTGACTTTGGAGAAGGAACTGGCTACCCTTGGTTCTCTTTCTTCTGCCCTAGTTAAGGTTGAAAGCAACTTTATGGAGAGCTGTGAAGCAAGCAAAGGGAATAGTAGTGCCATGACTGCGTCATCAAATGAAACAGAGAAAATCCTTCTTTATAGAAGAGAAGTTCAAGCAGAAAAGGAACAACTGTTATTAGGAGTAAAAGTGAGTGGTTCCCTTTATAGAGAAATAAGTTTGAAATTAGCTGAGATTCAGTTGAAATCAGACCTTGTTGTACAAAAACTGAGCCATTTATAATTATGGTTTTTGTGTGATTATATTTTTAAAATATATTTTCACTGCCACGAAGTTCTGGTTCCACTTGTATCCCTTCTTTATAAAAAGAAAGGTTTAGGCTTATTGTAGAATCTTATTTTAATAACGGAGAAAATAATATTCCCTCTAGGGCAGAGGTTCTCAAGTGAGGCCATTTT
>PVJX010027482.1:0-24818 GCA_004027295.1 Dolichotis patagonum | reverse complement strand
ACAATTAGACCCTGGATTTATCTTGGTTATTTTTCCCTAATTTAATCTCAGAGTTTAAGCAGGAGAGTTAAAGAATTGACTACAAAAGTGATTGTTCTACTAAGGTAATTTACATTTTTGTTACATATAAATGTATACCAAGCTTTCTTGGGAGTGTGGGCAGTTGGGAAAATACAGAGATATTTCTGCAAGAAGAAAAACTACAATAAAGTTTACCAGACTTTTGATAAGCAGTTGCTTTAGCAGTTGTGACTAATGACTATTAGCAATGTTACTATATAGTACTAATTACAGATAACTTTAGGCAGCATTAGCCTACCCTACACTTATTTAATAAAAATAAGGAGACAAACTTAGCCAAACTGCATTCTCAAATATAGCAATGTTTCAGTTCACGTTACAGATAACATTTTCATAATAGCTACTTGCCATTATATTAATAAACTCATTAATTATTATAATTATTTTATTCACCACATAAAGATTCCAAAACCTATATAAAAGTTTAAACCAATCTGAGAAAACTTTGTTTCATATGAATCTGTAAGTTGATTTCCTCAGTAATTACTAGAAATTTTTAGAAATTAAAGCTAAAAATTTTCCTCTAAATGTGAAATTCATTTATTAAAATTAAGTTGTGGTTGAAAACTTTTATTAGAAACTTTTTCAAATATGCAGAAAAATAAAATTAGTATTAATACCTATGTACCTATCATATAGACCTATCATTCATACTTTGCTGTTTGCGTTCTATTTTAGCTAGACATCCTGAAATTCTTAAATACATAGGCTAGAGTTCTAAAAATTACATTCTGTATATTTTTGTATGTAACCTCTATGTTAGAACCTTGCCTAAAAATGATAGCAATAATTTTCTAATAATTACTGCCCAATCTCATATTCAAATTTCTTTTTTTTCTCAAAATATCTTCTACAAGCTAGTTCACTTAAGTGGGAATCAACAAAAATCAGTGCATTACATGAGGTTGTTATTTCTCTTAAGTCTGTTCATTCAGAAGACTTCCCTCCCCATGTTATTCCATGACGTTGACATTTTAGAAACTGAGATAATTGTAAGGTATAACTATGCATTTAAAAGTATGCCTTTAGTGTTCTGGTGATTCTTAATGATCTCTCAGATCACCTTACCACTGATAATAGGCATAAAAATTGGACCAAAGTATATAAATTTTAAAAAGCATTTGAAAGTATTAGAGTGCTACCAAGACAGTAAAGAGTTAGTGGACCAAACTCAGAGAAAGAGAACCTAAGTAGGTGGTTCCTGCCATATGGAGCAGCTTTTTGACAAGAGATAATAGCAATTAATATTTTAATATTTTAAGGAATTAATACATGAATGAGAATTTTATTAGAAAAATGGTAACTATAAAAAGCCAAATTTAAATTCTGCAGTTAAACATAAGCAAAATAATTAAGACATCCATGTATGGATTTGCTAACAGAGCAGTAGAAAGACTTAGTAAACTAAAAGATAATCCAGAAGAAAATATTCAGACCATAGCACAGAGACAGAATGCAAAATACAGAGAAGGCATCTTGAGTACAATGACAAAGTAAAAAATATATATGTGATTAGAATCCCAAAAGGAGAAGGGTAAATTCAACAGAGTTAATATATGAAGAAATAATTTTCAAGAACTTTTAAAAACAAAAATATTATGGTTCATGTGTTGGAACCTTAATTCTTCAGTGCAGTTTTGCTGAGAAATTGGAACCAGTAGGAGGTTACAGTACTTAGGGTCACAGAAACAGAGCCCTCAGAATAGATTAATGCTTTTCTTGCATGAGTTTTCACTTTTGCAGGACTGGATTAGTTACTGTGAGAGCTGGTTGCTACAAAGCAAGCCTGCCTCTTGCATATTACCTTTTTCACGTGTTCCTGCTTCTTCTACTTTTTCTCATTATAATATGATGTAGCACATGCTTCTTATCATACATGGCCACCCTATCTTGGACTTTACAGGCTGTGGAGCTATAAGCCAAGATAAATGTCTTTTCTTTATAAAACAATCTCTGGTATTCTGGTACAGCAAAAGAAAAATGGACTAAGACAAAAAAGATATCAAGCCAAAGATTCAAGAAGCACTACAAATCGGGCATGATGGCATACCTCTGTAAGCACTGTGAGAGGCTGAGGCAGGAGGATTTTAAGTCTGAGTCCTGCCTGGGAAATTCATTGTATTTTTAAATTTTTATTAGTACATGTTTGCCATACAGAATGACTACATTCATTGTGAGGAGTTGGTACATGTACATAACACATCTAAATTCTTTCTGTGTAGCCTTCTTTCCCTTCTTTCCCACACTCCATCTCTTGGTCCCTTTCCAATTGCAAAAGACCTGTCTCCCCATTAAATTTGAACAGTTTAGTGACTTAAGTGAGACCCTGTCTCAAAATTAAGAAAGGGCTGGGATATAGCTCAATGTGAAGGCCTTGGTTTCAATACCCAGTACCAGAAAACACACATGTATGTGTGCACACATACACGTTTCTTTCATTCAGCATGCTTTTAAGATTCATTTAAATTATTGCTAGTATTTGTCATTAGCAAGTTTACGCTAAACTTACACTAGATGTTTCTGTTTCCCCCAAATAGTAGTTCTCAAGTGGGAGGAATTCTCTTGCTCCTCTTCATCCTATGAGACATTTGGCAACATCTAGAATCATTTTTGGTTTTTATAATTTAGGGAGAAAAGGAAGGAGAATGCTACTGGAATATAGTGGGTTAAATAAAGACTAAAGGTACTGCTAAACACACGACAATGTGTAGGACAGTCCCCAGGGGAGGCATGAATGAAACAGCACAACAGAACACATGGCATGCCAGAAGCAGAGGGCCACTTACAGACCCACAGGGAAGAGGGCAGTGTGCCAACAGGAAACAAGGAGGGGAATCCGAGATACATGTGTTCAACCTGGACATAGTGGGGATGTGACAGAGAGAGACGGGAGACATGCAGCCCAGACCATTTATTGGGGTCCAGGACATTACATGAGCAGTGTTCCCTCAAATAGGAAGTTCTGTTTGAAGGCTTTAAGGCAAGCAGACACAAGTTGCATGGAGTCATGCTGTGACTGAGAGGTGGTCACTGACATATCAGCACCATTCATGTGGGGTGTGGTGGTCTGCAAGGTGAGTCAAGCAGGCTGCATCCAGCTGCCTCATATGGAAGTGGTCACTAGAAGGCTTTGTGTAAGGCAGATATTTGGGTCGTTCAACTTGAGGAACTTGGAGGCATTGGAGCAGGCAGAAAATTGAACTCTGTATCTGACATGAGAAAAATTAACTTGTATTCAAAATGGGTGTTGAGGTTATGAAAAATTACAATTCACTACCTATGTGGTTCTAGGAATACTGGAAACCATTTAAAGGCGCTTAACTGAGTCCCAAATTCCCTTTTACCCATATAATTACACTAAATTCAAACAGGATGACACAGCTTGCCAGGACTCCAACCCTGACCCTTCTCCCAAATCTACATGTAACCTCCAAGGATCCAGGACTTGGTATTCCTATATTTTCAAGGTCTAGTGCCTAGCCATAACTTTTCTTTAAATCTTTTGGGCTTTGGAAGTCTTCAATCCAGTTGTTGCTTCTGATCAGAAGGACCTGACTTTTTCCCTTGTACACAAGTGAATAATTTTGTCCCATAGGTTGTACAAACTCATTTTTCTCCAGAGTGGTGAATATCCAAATAAATGTGCTTTCTCCTTCACTACCTCCCACACTGATATTGGTGTGGCCTTGAGGCAAAATCACACTTGCTACACATTAATTATTAAGATAAACTTGAGTCACTTGTAGGAAAGTGGATGCACCTTGACACCATAATGTTAAGTAAAATAAATCAGACAAGCTTAAATATTGCATGGTTTCTCTTATATCAGAGACCTAAATTATAAATAAAGAGCAAAATAAAAGATAATAGAAAATAGGGTGATCTTTCTCAAATGGGAAGGGGATCAAGAGATGGAAGGAGAAGAGGGAAATGGGGAAAGGGCATGAAAAAGGGAATTAATGTGTGTTACATACATGTACCAACTGCAAACAAGGAAACATACTGCAAACATGTACTAATAAAAATACAGAAAAATATCCCTAACCATACCATGTGTACCATATATGTCTTAGTACATACAATAAATTGGATTGAATTGGTACCACAGGCATCACAGAGATAAGATACACCAAGAAAAATCCATGCATAAAATACCCTTCATCTCATTCCTCTATCACCACTTAAGTGATAGCAAAATAATTCCTTGGTTTGTATAGTATTGGTGACAAGAGACATTTGTAGTTAGTATGTGAGGAAAAGGATAAGAGAAGAAAACAAAACAGTGGAAATTATTTTTGATGTTCTGAGACAGGAATTTACCCACATTTTGTTACATAGTCCTAAGTATCAAACAAAGTGAAAAATCAACATATTCTCTCTGTTCATTCTGTTTTTGATAGACTATATTTGCATTGATTTGAAAGTAAGTTTTGTATCTCTATTCCAGGTAGAGAAGAGAATGAAAGGAAAGCAAAAACCCATCATCAGCTGAATCAGCTCCTTTATACAACTTTCTCAAAAGTTGTATACACTAGTCTTACCAAATCCTCTTATCCAGAACTTGAATACATTTTTCCAAGGGAAACCCTATAATGTAGTCATTTATTTGTAGAAGCAATGGGCTTAGCTAAATTTCACATTGTTTTGTTTTGTTTTGTTTTGTTTTGTTTGTGGTGCTGGGAATCAAACTGAGGACCTCATGGATACTACTGCTGAGTTATACTCCTAACCATTAAGGTTCTATTATTAAATAGAAATCTTTGTCACACGCATCCTTTAGTTTAAAAAAATCCACATGTAAGTTGAACAGTGTAGCTGAGGCAAGGTGGATAACATTTTTCCTTATGGTTCCTGCTAGAGACAAGCAGTTGAATCAACATTTTGGTGAATCATCACGTGGGATCCATGATCATCAGGTGCTATAGAAAACCTCAGCTCACTACTCTAGAGACCTTGGAAAGAATCCAAATGTGAAACTCAGTAGATACAGCTCTATGATTGTTTCATGTGTCGTGTATATTATTGAAGACTTCTTTTCAATGAGAGAAGTTGGAAAGGCATCACTATACCTATGTTACAAAAAGGAAAAGATTCTATTGCAAACTTACTTAAATCAGTTAGGTCTCAACCAATCATGGCTGCACAGACCTACCCCCAAAAATTAATGAATCTTTCCAAGTAACAAGAGAGTCAACCAAATACATACCTATGAAAATCTTTTATATTTTACATACTCTGATTCCAAACAGCTTCATACACACACACACACACACACACACACACACACACATATGCACAGAAGCACATAAGCACACAGGCACATCGGTACAGATAGTCTGATAAAAATTATCCCCGGATCCAGAATTGAGTCTGGTAAACCACAATTATCATTGCTTGAATACCTTGGCTTTATTTACCCAACAAGAAGCAAGATGCCTTCACTGAACACACAGGATTGATTTTCAGTGTGCCTTTTGTTTTGTTTTTAAGGTACAGTTTTTGTCTCCCTGATTATTATTGCTTACAGATGTGATTGTATCATTTTGCTAGATCATAAATCCATCATTAATGATACATATAAATACATAAAAGTAGGTGAGTGACACTTCTAAAAGTGGGTGGATGTCACATACAAATATATAAAAGTGGGGAGCAATGCAATGGCTGCTGGATATGCACAGTGTCTGCTCAAGCTCTCCCCTTCCCCTGCCATCAGCCCAAGGAAACCCCTTCATCAAGTGGAAACCTAACATGGACAACCTCATAACCACTGGGACCTGTCAGGATGCAGCCATTGAGAGCTGTAAAGACTCGCCCTCCATCTGGGCCACTATCCATGGAACAAGTTTCATCAGTATCGTACCAGCTGAAGTTGGGGTTTTGGCTGGCAAAGCTGAGTCAAGGTGTTTCATGAATAGGAACTTCTTGGGAACTAGAAAAGTTCTCTGACCCAGCGCCCACTCTTGTAGGATGCAAAATTTACCATAGATCTTATCGAGTACAGGCGGTGCTCCAGGCAAAGGTGTCCACTATGACTTGATCAATAAGAAATGTTGTGTAATGGCCCTCCACCTGCAGCACGCCCAGTACTGACCTCGTCTGCTCCCCTACCCAAGTTCCACAGCTTTTTTACTTTCTCCTTGCCATTTTTATTGTGAGACCATTAATCCAAATCACCTATTGCTATCAAAACCATGAGAGCTGGTAGCCTGAACTAGAAGTACAGATACCTCCCTCTATCCATACTCTATCCCCATGTGGGTGGAGAGTTTTTTGTTTTCTGAATAAAAGATTTTATTAACAGAAATAAAAGTGATAATTCATGTTAATGAGGTGTCTCATATCAGGTACTCATTTTTTATTTTAAAGAGAGAGAAGTAAAAACAATATAGTTTCAAAACAAGATAAAAAAAATCAATGGTTAATATACTATATATTGTTGTCTTTAAAGCAGTTGCTCAAATTACAAGATACAGGCATGCAAAATTAATCAACTAATAAAAGCACCCACCAATCCCTTCAATGAATTACAAGAAATTAGTAAAATTATGTTAACTATCTGGTATACATATATTTACTTTTCCTTTCCTTAATTTCTCCTTTCTCTCATCCGAGTTCTTTCCTTGTAAGCAATTTCTTTCCCTTTTGCTATCTTTTGCAGATTTTATATCTTACTCTTTTAGTTTCTTGCACTAGGGAGACAAGACAATGCTTACATATGTGCATTTGATTTATTTCACTTATGAGTATGGTTTCCAGTTGTATCCATTTACCTATAAAAGCCTTGAGTTTATCATTTTTTATAGCTGAGTAGTATTCCATTATATCAAAAGACCACATATTTTTATACATTCCTTGTTTGATGGGCATTTGGGTTGTTTCCAAGTTTTAGCTATTACAAATTGTGCTGCTATAATCATGAATACACATATATCACTGTGATATGATGTTTTTAATTCTTCTGGGAAAATACCCAGAAGGGAAATAGCTGGATGAAATGGGACTATTAATCCTAGTTTTCTGAGGAATCTCTACACTGATTTCCACAATGGTTGTACAGTCTACACTTCCACCAATGGTTGAGAAGGTTTTTTTTTCCCCACAACCCCTGCAGCATGTTATTGGTTGATTTCTTGATATTGGCCATTCTTGCTGGAGTGAGATGGAATCTCAGTGTTGTTTTAATTTACATTTCTCGAATGACCAATTATGGTGAATGTTTTTTCATGTATTTATTTGCCATTTGTATTTCTTTATCTGAGCAGTGTGTACTAATCTCAGATGCCTCCTTTTAGATTAGGTCTTTAAATTTGAGGAGTCTGATTTTTGTCAATTTTTTGTATGTTCTAGATAGAAGTTCTTTATCCAAGGGACCATTGGCTAAATTTTTTCCCAAGTTGTGGGTTTTCTTTTCACTATGTTGGTGATTTCTTTTGAAGTGAAAAAACTTTTTAATAATATGAGATCTCAGTTATTGTTTCTTCAAAGTATTTCCTGTGCAGTTTGGTTCTTGTTCATGAACTTTCTGCCCACCCCTGTGTCTTCAAGATTTCCACCTACTTTGTCTTCCAATAGATTTAGTGTTTTTGTTTTTGATCCATTTTGACTTTATTTTAGTGCATGATAATAGACATGGGTCTAGTTTTAGTCTTCAGTGTGTATAAAACCAATTTTTCCAGCATCATTTACGAAAGAGGATATCTTTCTTTCCAGTGAACATATTTGGCCCCTTTGTAAAAGATAAGGTGGCTGAGTGTGTTTTAAGTTGTGTCTGCATCTTCTACTTTGTTCTGATTCTCAGGTCTGGTTTTGTTTGTTTGTTTTGTTTTTGTTGTCATTTTTTTTGGCCAGTACCATACTGATTTTATTACAGTACCTTTGTAGCATAATTTCAAGTCAGGGATTGTGATGCCTCCTACTTTGTCTTTGTTTCCCAGGATTGCCTTTGGTATTCTAGGTCTCTTCTGTTTCTAAATGCATTTTAGGAATGTTTTCTCTAGATCTATGAGGTTTGCTAATGATAGTTTGGCATTGCATTAAATCAGTATCAGATACTTTTAAATGGAAAGTATTTAGCAAGAGAGACTGCAGACTTTGTCCATTCTGGATACACAATCTTGCCTAAAATCATCAGTCAGAGGCCTGTATTCTGGTTATCTAGCTACCAATAACTTGTGAAGGAAGTGTTTCACTCAGAACTTCAGTAAGACTACCTAAAAATTCACTGAGAATTATAAATGTATATATTACATTTTAAAATTAAAGCATGATTAAATAAATAATTGTAATATTAATATTTAATAAGCATGCATGCTCTGCACATAACTCTGTGTTTTTGCTTTATTAACTCATTAAATCTTCACCACTTTAAAAGTTTCTTGTCCCCACTTTTATATGTACAAATGAGTCACAGAGAAGACAAGTAATTTACATAAGAGTACATAGCTATGAGTGGATTTCTGATTTCAAAAACCTGTCCTCTTAAACACTGCATTCCAAATTGTGTAGAGCAAAGGATTTCATTTCCTACATTATTTTCCTTTTTTTCTATTTATGAAGAATTGAGGAATATCTTACCTTCATTTTGATGCCTTCTTGATTTACCTGATTTTCCTAAATTTCTTTTGATAAATCTATTTCTGAGCACCATTTTGCCATCTTTATTGGGGTTTTATTCAGATAGGCTACATGTGGTGACTTGGTATGTTAACTTAGCTAATCTGAAACTTTGTTTCACAGAATTTCCTACTGTTATGGTTTGTATCTAGATGTCTCCCAAAGTCTCATGTGCTCATTAGTGGGGCTTTTTGGAGATGGCTGGATCTAAAGTGTGTGAATGTGCCTTAAGGGTGTGTCAATATAAATTAAGGGTGTGATAACTAAATTAGTATGCTGATTGGCTGATTGGTTTAACATAATCTTAGATTTAGATAATGAAAGCCCCTCACTACCACTGGGTGGTGGGGGGCCTTCCATTTGCAGCACCCAAAAGGCTTGTAGTCTGGATGGAATAAAAGGGAATGGGAGGCTTACTGTTGTTGTTGTTGCCACTGTGCTGCTGCCTGCTGCTTCACTGCCTCCTGTCCTCCTATGGACTGTTTCTCCCCTGCCATGCCCTTCTGCCATGCCACTCTGCCTTGGGACCATCTGATTATAGACTGAAACATCTGCAAACTGTGAACTGAAACACTGAAATGGATGGGGTGACCCATTATGTAGATAACCATCAACCTCTTTTTTTACCCTCCCACCTCCTGTCATGTTATTGCCTAATGGACTCATGAAACAAGTGTCCATGGTGACAGGGATGGAGGTTATGCATGGATTCAGCAAAATGGACACCTACTCATCAAGGCTGATCTGGCTGTAGCCACTGGTAAAGGCCCAATATGGCAGCAGCAGAGACCAATATTGAGTCCTCAATATGGCACCATTCCCTGTTGATTATATTCGACTGCATCTATCATGAAAGGACAGCACTTTGTCTTTACTGGCATAGACACTTATTCTTGATATGGATTTGCCTTCCATGCACATAAAACTACTGCCAGATCTACCATCCATCGACTTACAGAATACCTTTTCCACCATCATGGAATTCCACACAGTGTTGCCTCTAACCAAGAAACAAAGAAATGAGCAATGGGCTCATGATTCATGGAATTTACTGCTATCACCATTTTCCTTACTATCGTGAGCACCTGGATTGATAGAAAGGTGGAATAGCCTTTAGAAGATATAATAACAGAGCCAGCCTAGGTGTCAATAGCTTTCAGGGCTTGGGCAAATTTCTTCTAAATGCCGCATATACTTTGAATCAGTGTCCGCTATATGGTACTCTGTCTCCCATAAACAGGATTCATGGGTCCAGGAATCAAGGGATAGAATTGGAAATGGTACCGCTGACCATTACCCTTAGTGATGCACTAGCAAATTTTTTGCTTCCTGTTCCCACATTGTGCTTTGCTCGCCTAGAAGTCTTAGTCCCAGAGTGGGGAAGCCTTGTACCAAGCAGCGTAATAATGATTCCATTGAACTAGAAGCTAAAATTTTCCCCTAATCATTTTGGTCTCTTCATGCTTCCAAATAGATAAACTAGAAAGGGTGTTACAGTGTTGGCAAGGTGACTGACCCAGACTATCAAAGGGAAATTGGACTCTTGCTCCAAAGGAGGAAAGGAAGAATGCAGGAGGTCGCTTAAGGTGCCTCCTAGTGTTGTCATGCACTGTTATTGTGGTCAATTAGAAACTACAACAACCCAATCCAGGCAGGATGGAAATGCCCAGAACCTTCAGGAATGAATGTTTGGGTCACCCCCCCCCCCGGGTGCTGAGGTGCTTACTGAAGGCTAAGGGAATAGGAAATAGATAGTAGAAGAAGGTAGTTCTAAACACCAGCTGCAAACCCATGATCAGTTATAAAAATGAGGATTATAGTTGTAACAGTTATAAAAATGAGGATTATAGTTGTAATAGTTCTTTCCTGATATGCTTGCTATGTAATATAATGTTGGTAGGCTTAATATTGGAGCAAGCATCACCCAAAGGAAACGTGCCTTCTATTCTGGGGTGGGAACTCTTGTGTTTCGATTTGTAAGCAGGATAGTTATAAAGCGCTGTGTGCAATTATCAGCTTGTCTTTGCATTTGAATACTAAGTATAGTTTAAGGAAATATGTCTGATTGTCATGTTGACAAGGAGTAGATTGAGATAGTTAACTGGTTGTGTCAACTTGAGTAACAAATGCCAAACTAAATTGGATCAGCATAGTTCTGAGTTTGGCTGAAGGGATTTACTGAAGACAGTAGCTTGAGTGGAATGGAAAGGAAAAGAAGTAGGAAGGCTCACTTCCATTTCTTTGAAGGAGCTCCTGTCTTCACCTTCCCCTGGGACATTGTCTGCTGGCTTGTAGCACAGACTCTTCAGCCTTCCATTGTAGACTCTTCAGCATTCTGATAGGGGCTTGCATGGGAGAGTACAGTGATCTCCAGGCCTTCAACCTTTGACTGGATCCTTTAAATCTCCAACATGTAGACAGCTCTTTTTGCACTCTTTCACATTTGACTTTCTGGGTGGCAACTACATTGTAAATCCTTATATATTTATATATCTTGCATTAAATTTGTCTCTCTACTGAGCATTGATTGGTATACCTTCCCTATGTGATTCTTTACAATGGTTGATTGCATGAGAATTTAGAAATTAAAGGTAAAATAATGGCTATTATTCTCTGAAGGTTAAAGTGATGGTTAATATTGATCAGTTTCATAAATTGAGAAATGCCTAGGAAATTAGTTAGAACAGTTAGTTCTGCGTCTGTCTGAGAGGGTGTATCTGGAAATGATTGGCCTGTGGGACAGCAAACTGATGGAGATGACCTGCCCTTATCTTCATTTCACCATCTGACAGGGTGGGGATAATGGGATAAAATCAGAATGAGGAAACCATCTTGCACATGCTTGTTAGCTCTCTCTTTCTCTGTTTCTGGGTTACTGTGATGTTAGTTAAGCAGCTTTGTTCCACCAAACTCTGCTGCCATGATGTCCTCCTTACCACAGGCCCACAGCAGTGGTTAGTCCTGCTAACCACGGACTAAAACTTCTGAAAATGTAAGCCAAAATAAAACTTTCCTCCTTTTAGTTTCTTTATGTCAGGTGTGTTGTCACAACAATGGGAAGCTGACTAATACAACAACAGGGGTTTCTTAGCTCCTTTCTGACCTTCAGTTTTTTTGAGTCAGATGCATGTACAGCTCCATGACAAAAGATGCCAATGCCTGGAGGCCATCCAGGTTATTGAGGACAGCTTATCCTTGTCATCACCCATCTCATGTCCAACTGTTCTACTGGCCATGTTCTCTACAGTGACTTCAGGTTCATCACTAAATACAGAAGCAACAGTTCACATTTCTTCACCAGATTCCACAAGTAGATAAGATCAAATCTTCATCATAATTCTAAATTCCATATCATTTATAGTGGTTCCACTTTCCTTATTAAAACTTAATTGATAGCCTAATTCATATGATGATAACAAAGGCTTATGCTTTAGATATGCAATGACCCCCCCCCAACCCTCTTGCACTCAAAGGTGGGGCATGCAGCAGGTAGATGAATTTGGTGGGGTCATCTTACTCATCAGTAAATTCATGCACTAGTGAGTTCAGCAGCTTAGAGTGCTGTTCTGATGTGGGGCCTGCTTGGAGGAGGTAGATCAAAGGTATATCTCCCTCTCCAGCCTCCTCCCTTCTTTCTCTGCTTATTGGCCACTATGGTGTGAGCAGCTTTCCTCTACCCGAGCCCTTCCATCATGCCAATTCTGTTTGAGACAAACATGGACTGAAACTTATGGAACTGTTAACCAAAATAAACCTCTTTAAGTTGTGGATTTTGGATATTTTGTTCCAGTGATGAGGAAAGTGACTAAGATACAAAATCACCTCCAATCCAATGGCTTAACACAGTAAGTTTTATTTTGAGCTCAGGATATAAGGCTGTATGACCCAATATATGTAGGTCAGCAAGGTGGATGTTGGGGGTTGCTGTGGTTCACATAGTGACCCAGTAACGTAGACTGATAGAATTGCTAACATCTCAGCACTCAAACTTCATGATTGCTGAAGCAGAGAAAAAGAAGAACTAGAGGGCTCTAAAATGCTTTTGTTTAAAAATTACAAGTGTTACTTCTTTAAGCCCTTTGGCTAAATGATCCCATTTGTCTATAAAGGGACAGAACTGTGGGGAAACATGTGGATAGCCAATGAGAAGTAAATCTCTCTGACACAGGCCATACTTCTGTTCACCAAATATCCCATTATTTCTATTTGTCCTGTAGTGGATACAATTGCTCTCCCACCATGGATACCTTTCACTAAAGCAAGTGCACACATCTTCCAGATATTGTGAGTACTGATCAGTAACTCACACATGTTTCCCCTTCTGGAATGTTGCCTTTGACCAAAAGGAAGTCACCATGAACAAAAAATAATGTCTCTATTCCTGAAAGTGAACCTCAGCTGATAACTCAATGCCAATGTCACTGGGTTTCAAAGGCCATCTCCATTACTTCAAGGTGGAAGTATTTCTAGTGTTCCAGAACTGTTCCATATATCAAGTTGAATTTTTTTCAACCCTACTACCATATTTTTGCTTAAATATTTTCCCTGCTCTATGTTCCTTCATGAGTTCTTTTATATTGAGAAAATTCCCCTAATTCATCACTTAAATAAAAATCTTAGCTTTTATTTCTAGGAAACCTAATACAAACATCCCCATTCATAGAACAACCTGTACCATTCCCCAAAGAATACCAACCAAAGTATTGAATTCCCGATGAATCTATTCTGCATCTATGTCATACCAAAGAATATTTGCCTAGTGTCATACCAAAGAATATTTGCTGAGTTCAAAGTCACAAAGTTTTCCCCTTCTGTTTTCTTCTGGATATGGATTAAAATTATTTTTATTCACATGTGAATGCTTAAGTGCTTAATCATTGTAGTATCATTTGATGAAAAGATTTTATCTTTTCCCTATTGCCTTTACATCTTTATCAGAAATCATTTGACCTTATATATGTGGATCATTTCTGGGCCTTCTGTTTCTTTGGTCTATTTGTCTACCTTTATATCAATACCATCCTGTCTTCATTAATATAGTTTTTAATAAATTTTGAGGTCACAGAATGTTGCTTTTCCAAATTTTCATTTTTCAGTTGTTTTTCCTGTTCTAGGTCCTTGTTCACTTTAAAATCATTCTATTTATTTCCACAACCAAAAAAACCTACTGAGAGTTAGACTTAAATTGAGTTGAAGGTATATATAGGTATATACAGATCAGTTTGAGAACTGGCATCTAAAAAATATTGTCTTCTGATAAATGAACTTTAATTTCTCTCAACAGTATTTTTTTTGTATACTGATTTTGTACAGCTTTTGCAAGAGTTACTCGTCTTGCTTTCTCATTGCTGAGACAAAATACCTGACACCCAAAGTTAAAGGAAGAATGGCTTATTTCAGCTCACAGTTTGTAGAAGTTTTAGTCTGTAGTTGGCTAGCTTCAAGGCAGGGTTTCATGGCAGTGGGGCATGACAGGAGAAACAGCTCATGGTATGGCAGTCAAAAAGCAGCCATCAGCTATTTTCCTTCTGTTCCTTTTTATTCCATCCAGGCTACAAGCCCAGGATTGGTGCCACTCAAACCCAGGGTGGGGCTTCCATTATGCACATTTTGAATCCCAGTATCACACCCTTAATCTTTAGTTATACACCCTAAATCTAGCTCCACCTCTGGCCCTACTTAACTGCATGAGGCTTTGGTGGTACATATAGATACAAGCATAACATTCCATAAATCTTTTCTATATTTGATACTGTGACAAAAGGTATTATTTTAAAATATGGATTTCTACACATAGAGCTCACTCATTAATTCTAACAACTACTTTTTAGATCCCACTGAGTTTTCTACATAGCCAATCATGCCACCTTTGAATAGTCAATTTTACTTTTAGGTTTTTAGTCTGAATATATCTTATTTCCTTTTTTGTCTGATTTTACCAGCTGGAACTTCCAGTGCAATGCTGCCTAGAAGTGGCAAGAGTGGACTTACTGAACTTAAAGGGAAGTGGCAAGAGTGGACTTACTGAACTTAAAGGGAATATATGTATACCACTACATATATTAACTGAGGTTGTTTTGTAATGCTCTATCAGGTTGAAGAAGTTCCCTTTTAGTCTAAGTTTGCTGAAAAATTTTACATTAAAGTAGACATTGGTTTTATCAAATGCTGGTTCTGCACCTATTAAGATGATAATGTACTTTTTCTTTTTTGATTTGTTAATGTGGTAAAGTATATTGTTTGAATTTTGAATGTTAAAACTAGTTTCTGTTTCTAGGATAAACTCCATTTGATCATGATGACTTATGTTTTTATATATTTCTTGATTCAATTTGGTGAAATTTAAACAATATTTACATCCATTTCCATGAGGAAAATTGGCCATAGTTTTCCCTCTCTCTTTTGTAATGTCTTTCTTGTTTTGCTTTCAAAATTATTCTGGGCTCCTAAAATGAGTAGGGATGTAGTCCTTCCTCTTTAATTTTGTCTAAAGGTTCATGGGAATTAGTATGAATTCTTCGTTAGGTATTAGGTAGAATTAATGAAAGAAGTTGACTGGGCCTGGTGCTGTCTCTGTGAAAGGCTTTTTACAACATGTGTTTAGCTGTTAAATGCCTAAGCCTAGGAATGGTGCGTCACACTTTCCATGGCTAAAACCAATCACATGGTTGCATAAAGGCTGGGAAATTAGAGGAGCATAGGTTTTTTCTGGAAATGCATAGAAAATTATGTGTACATGAAGAACTGATCAAATTTTTCTTTGAAGTCTTGAGATGCATCAACTATAACTAGTGTGGTTGGTCCCCTCAAATACTGCTTTTACTATCTAACTCTGAAAATAAAATCTCTGTGCTGTGACTCTGTTCTCTGCTCAGGAGAAATTCAGTTTTTTTCCACGTATGGTTTCTGCTCCACATTTGTGAAGGAGAGGATTTCATCCAACTTAGGTTTTGGCAGTAAAAAAATAATTTCTAGATTGGTGGAAGATGAAAATATTTTTTTAGTCTTATGGAAGCACAAATACTACAATTCTTCCTATCTTCCACAATAAATATTCCTGTGTCTTCAGCAGCTTCTCTTGGCAGCTAGTGTGTTTAAATATTTTATGTCTACTGATTTTTCAGCTACAAAAACCTATATAAGTTTTAATTTTATTAATATTTTCATATTATTAACACTAATTTATTAGGCATGACAGATAAGCTTGTTTGCAAATTAATAGCTTATTAGAAGTTGTATTACTCAGGGTACATGGCAAGATGCTGCAACAGAGACCTGGTATTTAGTGGTTGATTTGAAATATGTGTTTCTCTTTCATAACATTGTTCATAAATGTGTAGTGCAAGGCTGGGGAAGCCACTCTAAGATCCTCAATATGGTACATCTGTTTCATGGTTCAAGATGGCATCCAAATTCTCATTATATCCCAGCCAAAATAGGCAAAAATTCAGGAAAGCACATGAACCTTTCACTGGAGAAAGATAATTTGAAAGTAGCATACTGTTGCTTAGGATTTAGTCTAAATCATAAAAAAGGGTGAACTATTATCCTCAGCTGAGAACCCAACTTGGGAATTATTTATTAAAGAAATGATATTGGTGAAAATTGAGTGAGATTTCAGGAGTGCACAACTTTGACAGAAAGACAGAATAAAAAGGTTTTGGTAAAAGCATAAGGAGGACAGCTTTGGATAGGTGGAGGCAGAGGACTGGTAAATAAGCATTATAGTCGGGATACTTTTATTAGGATTAAAAATCCAATCATTTTATCATTTATTTTGCCAGTGGTTCTCAATTCAAGGTCCAAATGGCCAACTTGGTGTTTCTTTTTGGAGAGCATCTAGTATCCAATGACCGTTTTCCACGAGCATATAAAGTTCAAGTCTACTCACCCCAGTTCCAAATAACTTTAGGGTCATCTTCAGAGTTCTTTGGTAAACTGAGGCTTTCACTGAAACTACACTACAGTGGAACTTTCTCTTACCGCCTACTGCTACTGTCACTTTCGTCCCATAGCTGTTCAAGTATGTTCCTTCATGAATCTTCTGTGTGCTCATTGTTATCTTATGGTCTGCTTTGCAGGAAATCTGATATGCAATGAGAAGTGAAGAAACCTTTCACAGGTCTCCTCTCACATCTCAGTGTCCTATTTGTCACATGCACACCCTTAAATGGATCTGTGGTGGGGGGAATAGAACTGTCACAATGGGCTTATACCAAGTAGGATTAACTCAAAATGAGTGTTCAGTTGGCATCTAGCCAACTGATGATGTTTGAGTCATCATCATTCTGGCTGCAGATTTTCCTTCTTACTCATTGCACCCTACCATAGTTGTCTACCTCAGACACTTCTTTATTCATATAACATTTATGATTTAAAAAACCCTTCAATAGATATAGATTTTAATTTCAGTATTCTCATTTTAGTTTCTTCTTGCTCCAGCCCACTCAGAGAAACAATACATGCTCATTGGCCACAAAGCCTTGCTGTTTATTATATTACTACGTAAGTGATCCTGGAAAAGTAGGAAAGAAGGAGAAGGGCACTTCAGACAGGATGCAAATCAAGCTTTCTAGAAACATTTATTTTTTACAACCTCACAAGGCCATAATGCATTCTCCTTGCAAATCACTCACCTATATGTTCTAGGTTCCAGGATCAAGTAGAGTTTAGCTTCCTTTTTAAAGCAGCAAATAATTTGGCTGCAATTTTCCTTTCCAGCTGCCTCTCACACAGTTACCCCCACATTACCATTCTATTCTATCATGCTGGATAGCACACACCAACTGCCTTGTTTCTGGTCACATTGTTACCTCTGTTTCCATTTTTCAGAAACTACTTTATTTCTTACCTACTCTGCAATGGTTTCCTTTACCTCTCTGACCCACTTTAACTTCTCATCTACCATACTACCCATAGTGTCACTCAGAAGATGCTTGGCATTCACAAAGGCCATATAAATCACCAAGACATCCAATGTACCTTTATTTTTGTGTATTCTCAACCTTTTTCCTAACTGTATTTCAGTAGAATCAAGTAATTTCTGAATGTGACTATACTACAAGTTAGCTAACTCCCACAAAGATACAGAAACTTAAAGAGCATCTAACAGACAGAAAATAAAATTCTACTGAGGTATAAATACTACAGAGTCAAGATAGTTCACCAGATGAGCATCAAAACTTTTAAGATTTAAAGAAATACTTCATTAATTTTTCCTAAAAAGTTTTTCCTAAATTTTCCCTATACGTAAGTATCTTAGTCCATTTAGGCTGCTATAACAAACTATTATAAAGTGAGTGGTGTCTAAACACAGTCATGTCATTTATCCTACAAGTACCAGTAATCAAGGGGTTTTAAGCTAATGTGAGACAGTTTTCTCTGGCTTAGAAAGTGGAGCATATAATGAAGGCGCTGGGGGGACAGGAGTGAATGTAGAGAATATCTTAAGAGGCCACTGATGGAAGTCTAGTTGGGTAGTGATGGGAGGTAACATTGGCTAAAGGTGGCAGTGAAGACAGAGAAACATGGCTGGCTTCAAGCACTGCGAGGACCACAATCAGTGAGACTTTGGGATGGGATGGGATGGGATGGTGAGAGTTGTGGCACCAGCCACAGAGACATAGAAAACAACTAAGTTTGCAGAGTTGAGGTCCTGCATTTATTCAGTATATGTAGATGGAGGTGCATTTGAATAATCAAAAAAAAAAGATACATCAGTAGGAACAGGAATACAGACAAGAACCAAATGAAGTAATATGTTCTTGATGTTTAGCTGATAAGTTATGGACAAGATTTTCTATGGAAAGAGTATAGTGATTCTCATGTAACTCTAGATTAAATGATTTCCCAGAGACTGATATGTGGCAAAAGACCTAAGAAGCATCCAAAGAGATTAGAGATCAGATAACATGCTTTCCTGGAATCTAACGGTGCTTAATTTTACTAGAAGTGGTAAGTCATTAGTGATGAATGCTCTTGAGATATACATAAAGATAAGGACTAAAATGTGTCTATTGGAGCCAACAACATGCAGCTCATAGCAGCAAGAGTTGTCTGAGAACAGTATTTTAATGGCAATAGCGAATTGGAGGAAAATTATATAATATGATCTCATGTAATATAATTCATTTGAGAATAAGTTGAATTTCATGGTACCAGATCACACGCTCAAGAGATACATTGCTTTGTCTTCTCATTTTAAAAGAAAGAAACATGAGATAAATGGGGAATGTGCCTATATTTTAGATGTTCAAGAAGAATAATAATTGGACCTATACCAAGAGAGACTCAGAGAGACAGAGCTAGAGAGGCAGAGATGGGTAAGAATAGAGATACCAAGTTATGTAGGAAAGCTTCAGGCAGCTGCATGAAAATATTACTGTAGATTTCCAACACTGAAAGCTCAGAAACTCTATTCAGCTTGGTTGCATTCAACTCTTGTAGGCCTTTGTGCAAAACTTGTAACTTTTCCATGCATCAACTTTTTTGGCTATTTACTAGGTCAGAGAAAGCTGGATCCTTGGAAAACACTTGGAACAAAAAGTTCCACAGGATTTGACTAAATGAAGCATTTGATTAGCTATCAGCATGACACAAAGTTAGGAAGGACTAAGGACTATTAACTCATTGTTTCTGAACTTGGACTGGTTTTCATACTTGGCTGCAGCCCTCAAAGTTGTGACCAAATATCAGTGTTTCTTCATGTGCTTAAGCCTCCCTTAGGACCTCCAAATGAGCCAAAAATATTCAATGTCCAAAAGAAGTCTTTAGGAAAAGGAGGATAAAGGTTATGGGCACAGCCATGGGAAAAGAGACTGTATATTGGGTGTTCACATAGATGAAACAGGACAGTTAAACAGGGATGTGGGTTTGCTGTTCTTGCCCCTGGAAGCCCTTCTTTAAACTCTAGGACTAATTTTCTCATCTGAGTCCTGACAGTGGTGCTGACCTCTGGGTTTGTTACCAGAGAGTAAATGAAAGTTTTCCTCTCCTCCAACACATCCTTCTCTGACTTGAAACATGTGAGAAGACTGTTAGCGTCCAGTGAGAAGCATCCAGCAGACGCTTTCTCAATGAGTCAGCATTTTAAGAGACCAAGGCCCCAAAATGTACCAAAGCATTCATACAATCAACAAGGATTAATAACAGAATGGCAAAAGACAATACAAGGAATGCAGCCTTCTGACAGCACAAGACATTGGGAATAAAAGTGAAAGGGCCAGATTATTACCTGAACAGGATCCTAATCAAATCCCACTGGGCCTAAAACTTAAGTTGTTTTTTTCAGGAGGAGGTTGTCAATATCATAATGAGTGGCATGCTCTGAGGATAGTCTTTATGCAAAAGCCATCCCAATCCAACACCAGTACCAGCTGTACTCCTTTTCAAATGCATAGCCTCAGGGATACTAATTGATGACTTTCCCTTGACCACATTCAAGTATTCTTGCCTCAGAAGTGTTCTGGCCTCCTGCTTCTTTGGTAGGTAGACAAAGTAGTGTCACAAGCCAAATTACAATCTAGGGTAAAGTCTTTGAAGTTATGGAGCTCCATGCTTATAGAAAAATGATTTAGTCACAGAATATAACTAGTGCTTCTTCACTTTGTTCCATTTGCTATCTGCCTCTAGTCTGGACATGTTCCTTTGTAAATAGTACATCAGATCCTATGTAGAACAACAAAAAAAAATCCTTCCCCCTTTGAACTCAGATATTCTCTCAAGATCCAGAAGCTATTTGCTACAGCTTCTTTTTTTCCTTTCCCATTTGAGTTTATATCCTATTTCTACCTTTCTTTTTCTGTAATATTCTTAAGGATCTCATCCACTCCAGTGACTTTATCGTTCACCTCCTTACAAACACTTTAAATGTATGTTTTCTCCTCACTTCTACTAGATTTCAAATGCCTTATATCTAGCCAGTTCCACAGTGTCATTCCATCTGTCTTGCAGTCTTGACATACTTGAAACCAAATGCCAGCTCCTTGACTGTTTCAGTCCAAGCTCAGCCAGAGGAGGAGAATCAGTAGGGTATGTATTACGTCAAGGTAATGTAGATTTGTCATGAGCAACTGCCTTTATGCAACTGTAGGAGCTGGCTATGAATTCTCTCTATGGATATTGACTCTGATGCTTAGGCTGGACTTCAAATCCCACTGGGCAGGCTTCAGGGGAGGAAAGGCAGATGTGAAGCAGGGCACATGAAGAACAGGCTGGAACCAACAAGCATGAGCTACAACCTCATGAGGAAGAATTGGAACTCATGTGAGTGCTTGTTGTTTCTCACCTTAGGGAAGAGGTTATACCGAAGAAGTGGGGCTTTTTGTCATAGAGCTAAATGCATACACTTGACCCAGGGCTCTGAGAAACTGAAGGATCATCAGGAGAAGGCAGAACAGTTGTGGGCCCAGTTGTTGCTTCACACCAATGACATGAGTCAGCAGACCATGTGTGAGCTACAGAATGGTCAGTGCTTCCCTTCTAGTCTCCAACTCTCCCCCAAATTTCCCCTGTGGCCATCCTAACTGGAAACAAATGAGAGTGGATTCTGAGAAATATAACTCAGCCTAGGCAAGTTGGTACATTACAAAGCCATTAAAATCCACCCCTGGTCAATTTGGCATCCATGCACACCTCTTTAAAGCATACTTAATCTCTGAAAAAAGATAATACAAAAGACTAACTTCTACCTAATACAATTATCTTTATATGATTAAGAATTGCTAACCCCTCCTCCAAGAAAGAATACAAAGTTCGTTTTTTAAATCTCTGATGTTCATTCTTTTCCAAGCCGATTCATATACTCCTTTGGTATTCTGTAACTTACATACTTAAATACTGAGATACAAAGAAAACTATTATAAAGACATATTGTGTTAAATTATAAGGTGGTAAGAAAGGGAAGAATTAAAAGATGTCTGGTTACTGTAAGTACAAACATTTTTAAAATTAAAATAAATACTAATAACCATTATTGTCCTAATTTTTGCAGTGGTCAGTGGTCATAAATGAAATCTATAAGTACTTCTTTGCTATATTCTACTCATTGTTATTCTTTTTGCTATCAACAAGTACCTCAGCTGGTCATAGATTTTTGCCTGGGGGATTGACACAAATCTTTATTCTTGAAGATTTTGAGATACTAGAAATTTTGTCTGAATTGGATATTGTTTTCAGTTGCTTTAAATCTACGACATAGGAATATTAAGAGACAAACCTGAAGGTTTTCTGCATTCCAAATATGCTACTTGTTACACCCATTGTGTGATAACTACTATACAGTTTTTTTTTTCCTTTATGGTCAGGATAAACACCCTAGCGAGGCAATCACCCTCTTTTCTGCCTGTTCAATAAATGGCATGAGGTACAAAGAATGCCTAGACAGCTGTAACAGCTCCATTAAAAAGAGTTACTGCTGGGTCCCTGTTGTAAAATTTCCTCCCTTTGGAACTATGCCTCTAGACCAGCAAAGCCTACATCATAGGGAAGGAGCCATGTTTTGTTAACAAATCACTAACGCTCAACGTAAATGATGGTAGTCTCACTTTCATGCCAAGGCACATGGATCTATGAATAATGACTAAAAGAGAAACAGTACCATATATTGGCTCTTGACTCAAAGTTTCTGGAGGATATTGTACTGCTCTGAAACATGTTGCCACCTAGCTCATGCCATGAGCACATCTTCAAAAGGTCACTGCACTTCTATTAAACCAGCTGCTTCTGGAGGGTGAGGAGCAGAGTAAAACCAGTATATTCCATGGACATGGGTCCATTGCTGCACTTTACTATGAAATGAGTTCTTTGGAAGCAGTGCTCTGTAGAGTGCTATGATAGTTGATGAGGTACTATGTAAGTCCATGCATAGTGGTTTAGGCAAAGGCATTGTGGACAAAGAAGGCAAACCCATATCCAGTGGAAGCATCCATTCAGGTATTCAGGAAGATGATATGAAGTCCTGACCATTGAGGCTTCCCTGTCATTTTACCCTTCAGAGGTGTCAGAGTAGGACTTTTCTACTTTCTAGTGTTTCTTTTTGTTTTTTTGTACCAGGGCTGAAACTCAAGACCTTGTGTTTGCCAAGCAGCCACTTACACTGTTGAACTAAACCCCCAGCTCAACTTTTCTACTTTCAGGTGATGCTTTCAGTGTCATGCAGACTCACCTTTAAATCAGACCTGAGGTTTTCCTCTGCAGTCAGCTTTTCACATGGAACCCCCCATCAGTCCATTGGTATGGGCCAGAAGAGTGAAAGTGTAGAAGTAGGGGCATGTGAGCCATGTCATATAACTTACCTGTGCTTTCACACACTGTTAAAGCCTGAATAATATCCAACTTATGGTGGACAACTTGGGTTACACATTCAGTATCTGCTGAATCGTAGAAGTAAGCTAAAAGTAGTTTCTGAAAAGGAAAGTAGTTATCTGCAGATGATGCAGGCTGTACTGTAAAATGTACTGCTTCCATAGGGACTTGGAAAAGATTCCAAATTCATCTCTGTCACTCATACTTCATGTACTTCAGTATCTTCTGGGGTTTATAGCCTGAGTAGCAGAGCAATTTGCATGGAAATTTAGACAAAAACTTTTTGTTCTGGTCCCCAATCACAATTAGCATTCATATTTATACAACACAATGCGTAACCAAGGAGGAAAACAAGCATTCTCTCAACCCAATTGGGTCCTTTCCTTTCCTTTCCTTTCCTTTCCTTTTTTGTATATAGTCCCAGGGTTTGAATCCAGGGCCTTCATACTGAGCTACATCTTCAGCTTGATTATTTATTTATTTATTTATTTATTTAAATTTCGAAACAGGGTTTTCTACATCTGTAAGTTACACAGATTGGATTTAAATTTTCAGTTCTTCTGCCTCAGCCTTCCAGAGTACTGGGACTGTGGTTAGCTTTTATTCTAAAAATCTCTAAACAGTAATCTGATTGGGATGTGTGAAACCTGTGCTTACTCCTCCAATTCAGCAATATAGGAACCAAATTTTGTTGACACAGTGCAGTTCATGTAATCACACCTATGAACAGGCTTTGGAGCTGTTGTTCTGGGAAGACAAATCCATGCCTAACTCACAAAGATTAAGGGTTTCCTCAACTTTACTGTTTTCATTCATAATTGCTGTATTTATTAAAGTCTTTATATAGTCTCTGTTACAATTTTTATAATATATGTATATATGTATCATACATTTCTTCTGCAACTTAAACTTTCGTTACCTAGTTATTTTACATGTATAAGAAAATTATTTATCATTATTTTCTACTTGTATACTTCACTGATCTGTAAAAAGCAGAATTTTGAGATGGGCTTCATGATGGTTTCCTCTTGATATTATTGTCATGATTATGTTATGTTACATGGCATTAGGCTTTGTACATACAGTTAAGGCTACTAGACAGTTGACCTGAAGTTAGAAACTTCTGGGTGGCCCTAACTTAATCACTAGAGGAAGACAAAGAGCTTTAAGTGTGACAGAAATTTACTGCAAGGAAGATTCTCTGCTGCAGAGATGGAAGGGTGCAACAGGCAAGAACCTGGGAGTGGTGTCTACTCACTGACAGTGGTTGTTAATAATTAGCAATAAAACTAGACTTCAGTCCTGTAATTACAGAGACCTGACTGCCTAATATTTTGCCTGTGTTTAATGTTTGCCATTGGTGCCAGAGTCTTTGAATTCCTCCAGTGTCTGTATTAGTCTCTTCTTGACTTTGTGCTTCCCAGATATTCCTCCTCAGAGACATGTGTGGTTTGCTGCTCCTTCAGCTGAAATCCACATGCATTGTGCTGTAGCCCTGTTGATATACTGTTAAGCTATAGAGAGGGGAAATGTTCTATGATTAAAGCTTGGTCTCTTAGTATGCCTGTGTCCTTAGGCCATAGCCTCCACAAATCTTAGTTTTTTATTTCCTCTCTTAGGCATGAAACAAGAAGTGGCTAATAGAGTTAGTTAGGGAAATGCTTTTCCCTAGGTGGGACAAGGCTCTGGTAGTCTTTCCCCTCACAGAGTAGCTCTTTTATTATGGAGAAGACTGAGAAAGTGTGAGAGATTAATCTTACTTTCCCTCTGGAAGATCAGGAAGGGTATGTCTTGGACCTTCATCATGAAAATTTGGC
>PVJX010027481.1:0-24818 GCA_004027295.1 Dolichotis patagonum | reverse complement strand
TCTCAGGCAGGCCAGGCCACCATGCTTTGTCCCAGGCAGATCTCCAGGAGGTTCCCTGTGAGTGAAGGGTGGGCCTACAGGGTCCAAAGAGTCAGGCCAGAATGTTGGTTTCTGAAAAGTTCCCGGTCCCAAACAGACCTGGCCAAGATGCCAGTCTCCACAGTATTCCCAATCCAAACAACCCGGGCCACTCTGCAGGTCCGAAAGGTTTGGGTCCCAAAGAGACAGGCCGTGATGCTGCTTTCTGGGAGACTTCCTGGGGGTGAAGGGCGGGGCTACGGGCCCAAACAGACCTGGCCCAGATGCCAGTCTCCGGGAAGTTCCCTGCAGATGAAGGGCGGGCCTATCAGTCCCAAACAGTCGCGCTGAGATGCAGGTCTGTGCAGACTTTCAATCCAAAAAGCCCGGTCCACTCTGCGGGTCCGAGAGTTTCGGGTCCCAAAGAGACAGGCTGCGATGCTGGTTTCTGGGAGACTTCCTAGGAATGCCTCAGGCTTATCCTTCTTTATGGCAAAGTAGTACTCCTTTATATTAAAAAAACACATCTTCTTTATTCATTCAACAGTTGATGGGCATTTATGCTGCATCCAATACTTGGCTATTACAAACTGTGCCCCAGCGGCTTTATTCTTGGCATTGATGATTTCTTTCTTTTCTGTCTCACTTTCAAGTCCTGTGGGTCATCCAGTCAGCCACGCCCAGCATTGCTCCGCAGAGGCGCGCCTAGTCCCGCGCATGTCCCCCGCCACGTCCTTGACGCAGTTGCTAGCAGACCGCTGCTGCCGCAGTCCAGTAGCTCAGCCAGAAGCGCAGGCGGCCGAGCCGGAGGCGGTGCGCAAAATCAATGGTGTTATTCTTAATAAAAAATTATGCTCCATCATTGCTATATTATTACTATTATTTAAAGAATAAGCTATATAAATGTTTAAAATTCTCTCAGTTTTAGAGAAAGGCCCTGAGATCCAGCCACGGCCATGGTGGAACCCAAGAGCCTGCACAAAGAAGCAATTCGCCCGCCCTCTTGGTAAGCACCTCCCTCAGGCATGAGCAAGAAGGAGAACCAGGGAATGGCCCCGAGATCCAGCCATAGCCATGGTGGAACCCAGGAGCCTGCACAAAGAAGCAATTCGCCCACCCTCTTGGTAAGTGCCTTCCTCTGACGTGAGCCAGTAGGAGACCCAGTAGTGTCTCTTGAGCCTACCATGTGGTGTCTGGGCTTGGAAACAAACAACCCAACCCCTCACACCCCCTTTAGCAACTGGGGACAGAGGTCTGAGCATCTCTTGGCAGGATGCCTGTATGCAGTATAGCAAATATGGGGGGTCTCCTCTATCTTCTCTTTGAAAGCAAGTGTTGTTTTCAGTTTTGTTTTCATTATGATTAATTGCTTTACTCTATTCAATATTCTCTTTTCATTGATTTTATAATGTTCTGCCTTTGGTTTGATTTTGCTATATTTAATTGACTAGACAACTATTGTGAAGATAATGAGATATACTATGGTACCTATTACTGTTATCCCGGTAACCTGCTGTGTAGTTCTGTACCAAAGTCACTGCACTGTCTCAGTTGGCTTTGTTCTGTCTTGTTCTGTTGTATTTCTACTACCTTCAAAAAAAATTCTCTGTTTTGTTTTCTAGTGTAGATAATACCAAAGGATATAATCCATAGGAACAAAATTGTTTGGGTTTTCAGCTCCATTTAACTGTGTAGAGGACTTCTAAGAACAAAAGCTTGATAAGGATTTTACTAAAAATTAGTAGTTCTCAGAATATCTTTACTCCAAATCTCTAAGAACTCAAACTTATTCTCTTATCAAGACTTTTTAGAGACTCTTTACAGCATCCTGGGCTGCTAAGGCATCATAAGTGGCAAGCAGTAGAGATACTTGGACTGCATCCTGGACCAGGTGCAGAAACAGAGTTTGTCTGCATCTTATTCAAAGATGTGAATTTGGAGCTTTTTCAATAAATGTGAAAGAGGGACAAAATAACCACTTATGTCCTATATGATCTATAAAATACTTAGAGTTCTGAAAAAAAATTGGTACTTTCTTAATAAAAGTGGCTACAAGGTATTCTTATTTTTCTTTTCTCCTACAAGGCATATATCAAAAGGTCAAAATAAGTACTTTGTAAATTTCATCAAGGTAACAGCCTGTTGAATTTTTTTGCTTGAATGTCACCCTCTAGCAGCAACAAATGTAAGTTGCCAAGACAAGAGTTATGCTAGTACATAGATATGAACTGGTGAACAAACATAGGATACTCTGAAGTGAGTTTCAGTCATATTCCTTTTACTGCCTTTTCACTCCTACCCATTGACGATTATAGCTTTTTGGATCCCTAGAACTTAATACTGTGTCAGGATGTGTATTCAAATATTACAAAAATTTCTGGGTATTTCCCCTTCCCCAGAGCATAGCCATTCTTCTGTGTCTGTAACAGCCATCATCCAAATGCTAATTACTTTGGAGAGGACCACAGAGAAAAATTTGAGCAATTTTTTTGAAACTGTTGCAAGTAGTTTTAAAGTCCTTTCCAGCTTCCCTTTCTATCAAGGGACAACTCTTTACTGTTTAAAATATAGCTATTGGTGCAGGTTGGTTGAGGAGCTGTGGCTCATATCAGATTAAGCAGGATTTTAGTTGTGGGGACATTGTGATCAATGAGACACTGTCAAAATTCTCTATGTGTCAAAATGTTCTGATTATGTCCCTTCCCTTAAGAGCTAAGTGTTCCTCCCTTCTGCCTGCCCTCTATTCCATAATCATTTTCCTACAATCAGTAAGCCTTTCAGTGTCAGAATCTTTCACTTGATGCTCTGTCCTAAACAAACCAAATACAGTACTTTGCATGGATGCTAGAATTACTTGCTGCAGTTTATTTCTCATGATTCTGTGGCTGGAATTCTTCTGGATGCTCCTGAGAGATGGAGGCATGGGGTATGTAGACTGACATCCAGTAAATCACAGCAAGTCTCCCCTTCTCACTGAATGTTTGGCCATTTATTATTATGTCAAAGAATTTCCAGCTTTTCAATATCAGTAAATGCAGACCTCTTTTTACAATGTAGGTTTTATTTAACAAATGAAACAATTAGAATTATTTCTAGTTCTTTGATATCGTTTATTCAGTCCAAAAGTACTTCTTTATGTACATTATACTTTCAATGAATTGAACATGATATAAAGTGGTGTTTCTCTCCATTTTTCTCTATCCCTATCCTATACATAAGCCATAATTTTTGCCCTCATAAATTAGTATTATC
The DNA here is from genome assembly GCA_004027295.1 of Dolichotis patagonum. Classification (NCBI taxonomy): domain Eukaryota; kingdom Metazoa; phylum Chordata; class Mammalia; order Rodentia; family Caviidae; genus Dolichotis; species Dolichotis patagonum. Next base: position 21,548 of record PVJX010027481.1, on the reverse strand, counting down.
AATTACAAATATTACAATGGTTTTATCATCTATCTCCTATATTAAAGTTTTTAAAAATACAAGGGCTTCCTCCATAGCCCAGGCTGGACTTGAATTTGCTGTGTAGTCCAGACTGGCTTCACAGTCTGTATATTCAACTTTTAATTAGTCTCTGAGTCTTTCTGCAATTGGACAGTGACTAGTTACATGAACATAACTAGGAATGATATGGAAAGATAGGACATGAGGCCATTGTAGTTTCTCCAATAGAGAATGACTATGCCTATCACAAACACGTTGCTTCTTTGAATAAAGGATATAAGCTTTGGTGTTTGAGTATCTGCCATTGCTCAAGTCCTGCCCAATCTTATCATTATGATTATAAAATTCTTAATGTGATCCAAGCTTCCAACTTTCATTACTAAGGCTGGTGAGTCCAAATTACGCTTTAATGAAACAACACTCAGGCATAGTCTATGTTTAGATTTTGGATTTATCAATGCTGTAATGATAAAATATTCTTTTAAATAAAGCATATTAACTTGCTTTCCCTAATGATACTGAGCATCTAAAACATCTACTGTTATTTCGTATGTTAATCTCTCTTTTAGAATTAAACAGTTTATTCACAATCTTTGTGTTTGTTGCACACATCATGCAGGATTACATCCTCTGTCACCACCTTCATCTTTATCCTTGACTGTCAAACCTGTCCTTCCTTAGATCTTGTGTGCCAGATTACAAAGGATAATTTAATTACCTGATTTAACACAGTGTACCACTAGTAGCCTTTCCTTTCATAATAACTAATTCTCACCGCCTTCAAATGCTATAACTAATCTCGGATATCCAATAAGAAGGTTTGAATGTTTGTTTGTTTATTATTAACAGCTCCATTTTTGAACCAATAATATATTAGTTGATGTTAAGATGTAATTAGCATGAAACATGACTGTTTATGGGAACTCATTCATACAAGCAATGAGGTCCTTGCAAATCACTGCAAATGATAGTGGAGCAAAATCTGGAGTGGGCATCCAAGAATAAATTGCAAAACATTACAGAACTCACTTGCCACTTGCAAAGCTACATGTGCCATAATCAGAAATGTTGAGTGCCAGGCTTGGAATTTTGATTTTCAGATCATACCACATTTGCAGGAACCAGGAAACTACCACAATATTGTTGCTTTTAGAAGCATATTACATCTGCTATATCTGTACTGTCAATCAATACATGATGCATGCTCTGCTTTTTGGCACATGTGAAGTCAGTGGTAGACCCTTACCAACTCTATAAATGTTACTTTAGAGAAATCCAACACCTCTATGGCTTTGCTTGGCATCAGGAAAAGCATAATATGTATTTGTACCGATATACATAAAGTGTGGACTTCATTTTACTTATCTATTGCAAAATTAAGCAAGTACAGGTGATTAGTTGAATTCAAATCATGTATAAAACCTAAGTCACAAAGGAGTCTAGAAAACAGAGATTGTAGATTTTTCTTTTGTTTTAAATTTCAAGATGTGCACCAGAGGGAAGGTAGAATGGTTGCTCTGTGCCAGCCCAGTCCACTATATTCACTGTTCTCTTTGGTTAAAAAATAATAATGATAAAACAATAATTAAGATAACTTTCCGTTTAAATCCCTCACTAAGGGATTTCCACTTAAGCCTCTTCTTTCATGAAATCAGGTTATTCATGAAGTTGGATTGAACCTACTCCTCACTCAAAGAGTAAACAGAAGAGATAAACAAAATCACAATATATTTAAGCACACTACTAATCTTGGTTAAAGTTAACAAACATAAACTTATGCCTTATTAATTCAAACTATTTTAATAAATTAAATAATTAAGCAAATGAGGCATAAATCATCTGAAGTTTAGTTGCCAAGGTTTTGTATAGTAGGCCAGTGAAATAACAGACTTCTCAACTGCTTCTGTAGTTCATTGAGGCCAGTATCAGTACTAAATTCCAAGTTCTTGTATCAGTTTATAGAAGGGGTAAAATATCATTAAGAAGTGTTTGTAAGTTAAACATGTATGTTAAATACACATGTAAGAGTATTCAAATGAGAAAATATAAGCCCATATAATGTTTATTCTCAGGTTCAATTTCACTTAGGAAATCTCTTTGCAAATCCTTTTAAAGTGCTGAGTAAAAAGAAGAAGAACTTGTGAGGAGCTTGAAGTCTGCTAAATTTAGATATGTAAATGAAACCACAGGGCTTGCTTATACTCCATAGGCAGTCTGTACAATTCCTCTCTGTCTTTTCTCTCCTTCTTACTCCACCCCGAATTAAAAGAGCTGTTCAGTTACAGGGTCATATTCTCCACGCTGACCTAGCTTTGCAGCTGCTTTGAGTAGGATAGAAATCTGTACACTGCAGAGAAGTGGCAATTAGCTCCCCTGTAATTAATGAATGAGTGGTATCAGCAAATGGATACAGGCTATTTTCAGGCTGTATCCTGAAAGATACAGGAGAATTTAAGGAGAATTAAGGAGAATTTCCTAAAATATTCCACCCTAGAAATGGGTTCACCATTTCTCTGAGAAATGGGATTTAGCTCAAACAACATGACTGCAATTTTTTGAGTCTTATTGGAAAGTAAAGATACACAAGCCCACTCAAAAAGGGAGATCTTTGAAACAGTGCTACCTTTTATAATGAGATAAAAATTTCCCTTGGTCACCCAGAGTAGAACTTTAATGGATTGTAGCATCTTTATTTTAGAATCAAAGCTTGTTAGATATAATCTGAATACACAAATTTCAATAATATTTTTGGTTTTTTGCACAATTTTCAGGTGATAAAATAGGATTTTTTTTTCCTTGCAGTCAACACCCAATAATTTATCTTGAGTCATGAGGACATTACCACCAGAATAAATATTAAAAGATTCAGAAATACAAAAGTTATCAGCCTAAGTAGCTTTAAAAATTGGCTAACAATTTAGTCTAATTTGGCTACCAATTTAGTCTTTTGTTGAGCAAACCAAGTAGCTTTATATATTTTCTGGTAATTTTGTCTATTCTTCATTGCATCCCTAATTTATTTTTCTATGCCCAGTCCTTTCTTTCTTCTGATCAGCTACCTGTGCTAACACAATATTTTTGTTCTTTCACAACTTTGGCTTTCCTAGGGGTCTCAGCTTGTGATGGCTCCAATTCTAGTTCATCACATTGATTTGGTGGCTTCTCTCTCAACCAATTGGTTTCTTTACTTTTGTATTCTTAACCAAAATAATGTGAAGACCAAATAATTTGTATATCAGCATGTCATAATTGTGTATAATTATACAACTTCTGTCTATTAATATCATTTAAATTTTTATTTTAGATCATTAATCTTATCTGTTTAGTAGCCTCTAAGTTCCTCAGTTCACAAAAAAATTTAGTATGCATTATTTTTGTACTAGAAGTATCATTCTATTGAGAATTACATTCTCTTTATATTCACATTAGTCTTTATTGAAAGGTTATTGGTATCTATTCTCCCTGCTTCCCCACCTCTGTTCCCTTCTTTTACTTCACTGGTCCCTGGAGAATTTGGGGACAGCTTTAGGTTGATTATTTGGATGTCCATACCAGGTAGCTGTACAAAAGTACCATAAAACACTACTGTAACACTCAGTGGTTTATGGCAAAAAGCATTTATTCATTGTGCATGCATGTAGTATTAATTGAGTTCATTGAAGTTAGATGACCCCAGTTTAGTTTCAGACTACAGAGAAGCTCTTTCTCCTTAACATAGCACTAAACCCAAAGTATGTCTTCTTGACAAGAAGTAGCAATATAAGAAGACATGATCAAAGTTGGGGATATAACCCAGTGGCAAAGTGCAGGCCTGGCAAGCACAAGGTCAGGAATTTGATCTCCAGTATAAAAAAAAAAAGCATAATCAACCTGAAATTACATAGTCAAGCATCTATCCAAGTCATTGATGCTAATATGTCATTGCAGAAGACAATAGTCACAGTCAAACCCAGCTTCAATATATGCCAGCCACTCTCTTTGAGATCAGTTCAAGCACATGAATATCATAGTATTACATGGGAGGAAAAAAATAGGCCCAATAATTGAGTCTAAAATAAAAGTTCCACAATCGCCTTATTTCATTTTTCTCCCAAGTCATAATGTTTGAGTTGTAAAACTCTTGAGGCTTGCTACTACCCAGAACTACATCAAGGAAGAGGTAATGGTCTCTTTTCTAATTATTTTCCCCACCTCTATCCCCTCTATGGCTTCCTCTATATGTCACCTCCAGGAATTATTGAGGCCTTGAAAAGAGACTGTTGGCATCCTCCTCAACCATGTTGTAATTCAGCAGCCCTGTGTACCTTTTGTCTACTGTCTAGACAAATGGTTAGACTGGCATTTTTAAAGTATCTCAATAATCAAAACTACTTTTTTATAGCTTGCTTTGTAAAATTTTTCTAAAATGAATGAAAAAGGGTTTGGGATTTAACTCAGTGGCATAGCACCTTCTTGGCAGATGTAAGGTCCTAAGACTGAGTCCCAGTATACTCTCCCCCCTAAAAGACAAGTAAAAACTACATAAAATGAGCAAAAATGTTGTAACACTGCATATTGGACTCAGGGCCCTCACATGGCACTTTATTTCTAGCTCTTTTTAGTTTTACTGTTGTTTCATTTTGAGACATATCTTGCTAAGTTGTTGACTTGCCCAAGCTGAGCTCAACTTGTGAGGCTCCTTTGTCATGTTCCCAGATTGCTGGAATTGTCCTGTGCACCACAGCCCCTGGCTACTATGTTAGAGAGAACTCTGTACAGTCAAAGTGGTTAGTGTACAGTATCTGAGTAACTATACTCCACCATAAACAGAAGGAGGAATGTCCAGGTATTTTATGAATATATCACTAGAAGTGTGATTATATGCATTTAGAAAATGTTAACTACCAGTCTATTGTCACCTAAAAGTCATACCTCGCTTGGCTACTTCCAGACTAGTGAGTACATCCCATATTATCCTAAATCTGACTAACTTTTTTGTGCTTCTGATTATCTCAAAGAGAATACATGGTTTGAGTATATCAACTTTGTAGCACTTGCAGGGAGTTCATATATGGTCCAGTGTCTCTAAACAGTCTATCTTAAGGAACTTTTTTTCCTTTTTTCATGTTGCTTTGGTATGTATTTATTTTACTGTTTCTTCCATCTTCTTTACAAGACCAAAACACATTGCTGGGAAAAATCTTGGTCTGTTTCAGATGTCCCAGTGAAAATGAGAGCCACTCTGTTATCCTGTTTGGAGAGAAGCTTCATTTGGAATCACTTCTAGTGCTGAAAAGAAAGAAAATTACTTTTCTTAATGTAATTTTGGTCATCATTCACCTACCAGTGGAATTATTTTGAGAAGAGCTCAGTCAACCTTCTGCTTTAGAAATTTCTTACCAAAGTATCTCTCATTTTCCTATGTTATCAGACTGACTTTTTTTTATTATAGTTGGTCAAAAGAAACTGAGGTAAACACTCTTCAGCTGGGGAAACTACACAGATATTGCAAGTAGTTCTTTAACCATCACTGATTCAGTGATTGAAAGTATACTCTTTGTAACTGTCAGTCGTGTCTCAGCCTTATCATCTTCTCTCATTCCTAATCCTCCAGATGGATGTAACCAGATAATATGTAAGTAATGGCTACCAGGCAATAAGAGCAAGAGATTTCACAGATGCCATTTTTTTAGCCACAGACATGTCACAGGTGAAAATGAATTTACATATTTAACAAGATCCCTTTACAGTGAAGTCACCTGATATTTACATCAACTTCAATGAATGAAATCAAATATTATCTTAATTTTAAAACTCTGATTCTGTAGGTGTTATGGTTTATGTCAGAATCCTACCCCAAGTCTCATGCAATCATTGATGCAGCTGAATCTAGCATTTGTGATTGGTTCACTGTCTAGCGCTCAAATTGGTGGTGTCAGTGCTACACCCACCACAGGGTGAAGCCAGCATAGAGTGGAAGAAGGTGTATCTTTCTCTTTTGCTGTTCATGCTTGCTGTTTGCAGCATTCATGAATGGCAGCCCCACCATGCCACCCTCCTCCTTGGAGCCAACTGAGTATGGACTGAAACTTCCAAAATTGTAAGAAATAAAACTTCCCTTCCCTAATTTTGGGTGTTAGGTATTTCATTTCAACAACAAGGAAAAAGTAACTAAGACAGTCAATAGATATGGAGTCAGACATAAAAATGTTCATATTTTATAAGCTATCCAATATATTCTAATGTTCAAATAATTTTACTAAGGCCTACTATTATGAATTAAAAACTGGTGGTCAACTTAATGCCAGCTGAATTAAATAAGCATGGCTCTGAGTGTGGATGTTTCACCTGAGGAAAGTTACCAGCATAAATAGAGACGTGGAGAAGGAGATGCAGGGTGTTGAGGCACTAGTGCATTGAGGCATTGTGAGTTCTCATGTGTTGCTGTTTGAGCTGTTACGTTCTCCTGGAGAAGCTCTGGTCATCATATTGAGCATTACTTCCTTGCCCTGGAGGGGAAGATGTGTGCTGCTTGGTCTCCAGGAAGAACTCATCACACTGGCTTCCTGGCATGTACATAACTGTGCTTGTCATTGTCGGAGCTCAGGCCTCTGTGTCACTGAGGATGGCTGAGGTCATTTTCAGGACAGCCCTGGTGTTTGTTGTGAGTGTGACTTCTTGGCTGTAGTGTAGAACCCTCAACCTACCAGCACAGCTCCTTCACTCTGCTGGCATAGACTTCCTAGTTTCCACCACTGATCTTTGGGCTTTCCCAGCACGGATCAATAAGAGACTGGCGTGAGTCCTTCTTGTGGGCTCTAGACCTCCAGTTGGACTCGTGGGAGGCACTGTCATGAGCTTTGGGTCTTTATCTGGATGCATGTGGGATATTGCTGTGGGTTTCAGGCCCTTGATTGAATATTCTATGACTTTGTTGTTGTGGATAGATTTCCTGTATTGTCTTGTGTTAACTCTGGGTGACCATCATAAAAATAATATTGCAAACTCCATGTCCTGATTCTAATTGTTCTCTGCACAACCCCTGACTACAACACCTGCTAATGCTCATTTTATTGCTGTGGTGGAGTTACTTTCCAGGGATAGTACAAACAAAAAAATTCTGGAGACTTAGTCCATATAAATGAAGTAGGATATTTTCAAGATATGGTGGGTATAGAAGCTTTCTGTTACCTGAAAAAAAATATGATCCCATGGAAACCTTTCAACTTTGGTTTAATTCTCAGATTCATGAATCTAGAGTAGGGTTTTCAATCTTGACTGTCCAGTAGAATAACCTAAAAACTTTAAAATATATGGATGTGTGGCCTGAATTATAGAATCTTGATGAAGCTGATCTGGAAATGATCTTTCAAGTTTACTCCTAGGCTCAGTCTGGGATTAAAACCAATTTAGGGCAAGTCAGGACTCAGCTAAGATTTGGAATATTAGTAAGGGTTCATTAGATGAAGTATATAAATGCATGCATGCATTTACATGAAGGGTATGTGTATGTGTGTGTGTGTGTATGCATGTGTGCATGTGTGTGTACACACACACACACACACACCTGTGTGCACACACAGGTATACTAGGCCAAAAGCAGTTAGATAGAGTAGTAACAAAGAGCAGAAATTAATGCAAAGCATTCCACATGGGGGAAAGTTCTAAGGAACTTCTGCAACAGATAAATGACCATGATAGAAGTGAGTTGCAGATGATATGTGTAAAAGTGCTTTGTAAAATTGAAGGCATAGTCTAAAAAGCACAGCAGTTCATTTATTTTAACTAAATTTTTGATCCATAATGGTATCACTTTCAACTCAAAGATATTAAAGTTATTAGAAGATTAACTCTTCACATATAGGTCATCTTTTACAGTAATTTCTGGTTATTTTATTTTATTTTCCTTCTGAGAAACAGGGAACTACAACCAGACCCTAATTACTTTTAATCCCATTTGGTGGAAATTTTACTTATGTGGTTCTATGTTCTTTCCTCATTAATTCCTATCTGGTGAATATCACTGAATCTTCCTTGAATAAATGAGTAAGTCTATGATCCCTCTAGGACATCAATTAACAGTGTGTAAGAAACTCAAGTTAGTGTGTCCTGGCCTCAGGACTTATCCGGGAAGTAGCTTTCTTACAGAAATTGCTAACATCAGCTCACTTTTACTGTAATCAGCCTCTTTCTCCTTAAAGGAAGATTTTGGGTGGGGGAGTTGAGTACTTAATTGAGTTCTGTTGTGTTCCAGCTCACTGCAGTTTCTTTGTGCCTCATAGATGAAAGTGACTCGCAATACCCTTCGCAGAACAATCTTTGTACAATTCCTTGGGTACAAAAACACAGTAAGATATTGGTTCCCTTCAATTGATCAAAACTGCCAAGACTGCAGTCACCTCAAAGAGCTCAAATGAGGAACGTACGGGATCTGTCACTAGGAAAATGGATAAACTTGGAAATGTATCTTTCTTGGTTCAGCCTTGGGATGGTCAATGCCTAGATGAATGCTGGGAATAGACTAAGTTAGTGGTCCCAGAAATCCCTTTCTTGGATTCTTAAAAATGGAAGCTCTGGGGCCAAGGATTTAGCTCTGTGGCATAAACGCCTGCTTTGTAACTGCAGGGACATGAGTTCAATCCCCGGGACCTAAATAAATAAATAAATAAATAAATAAATAAATAAATAAATAAAACAAGGAAGCTCTGACATGATAAATCCCCAGTTGTAAGTCACGGAATTTGAGGAAATTATATTCCTTTACTCCAGTAGGTAATTAAAACACTGCCTCTGCAACTTCACTGAGATGCCAATTTAGACCCTTCTTCTTCCATCCCTAAAGGAGTCACGAAGAACAAGTACTTCAAGACCCTCTTGCTGTAACCATCAGCTTTATCCAATCCTTTAGCCAGTCTGTGCCTTCATCATCCTAAGCCTGAGCCACAGCACTTTGAAGCTCACCCAAGAGGGATGCTTAGTTATTTATAACTCACATAGATGATCCCCCTTGATTCTTTCAAGAATGTTGTAAGACATGGTTTCTTTATACCCATTGCACAGGCAGGTGTACTATAGCTCAAAAAGAAAAAAGAATTTGACTAAAGAAGAAGAATAAAGAAAAGGAAAGTATTTTTGTCTCCATACAATATATGTTCTACTAAAGCTGCCTCTGTGGATTCTCTTAAACATTATAGGTTGAGAAGCTATTTTAAGTCACCTGACAAAAGATTTGAAGCCATCAGATCATCCATGTGCTAAGTATCAAATGGTTAAATGTACTGATTTCATGGTAATAAAATATTATAGCAATGTAAGATATTGCTATTGTGTGTGTGTGTGTGTGTGTGTGTATTTTACTCATTGAAATTTTTGGTAATTCATAGTTAAACTTCCATTAAATGGCTTATGTTATGTATATGATTAAGTTCCAACTAAAATAGACTATTCCTTTATAATTGCACATTTTCCTTAGGTATGATTTGGTTAACTTGACCTTATACTGTATATAACATCAGAAAGAATATTTTTCCTTCTCTGGGTTTTGTTGCTGAAGTTATCAATTTTTTATTTGAATTTTATTTGGTAAAGTTTAAACAGAAAGGGAATATTAACATCATGACAGATACAGTTCACAATGAATTCTTTCTACTGAATGTGTTAAGGGGCAGAGGAAAGAGACTTTTTTAACATAAACCATCCTACATCTTTAAATTTGTATGTAAAACTAGTTCATCACTACTTTTGCCGAGAAAAAATCAAAGTCACCCACAGAGGCTTTCCCTCTTCTTTCTTTAATAATGGATCCTTTCAGAGACCTCCTAAGGTCCCATTCCCCCTGTCATGTTTAAAAGGTTTATTGTTTCCAGAAAAGCTTTTGCTGGTCCCTCTGGAGACTGAGCTGATCCTAGGTAATATTAATTCTGTGCCTCTCTCTCTCATTGGAACTCAACTTCAAATGGAATATATAAGATGAAAGCTGAAAGAGAGGTTATGTGTGCTGTCATCTGCCATTGTGTCTGTGGCATCAACTGTGCTCAGAACAAATTAGGTGTCAGTCTGGTAAATCACAGTCAGGAAAGCAAATCAGTTTATAGAAGACTTATTTGGTCTCCTGGAAGGCTCCATCATTCAGAGAACTGTTAATCTTTCTTGTCTTCTGTTATTTTCATAATTAAAAAAAAATAAGATTTACTGTCTCCTCAACCCTTCCCTTCCTTGTTTCTGTACAGAAAGCTCTATTGCTCTCAAGGATGATTGCATTTGTAGGACTAGTCACGTGGAAGGTCTCATTATTGCAGTCTAATCTCATAAGTGACGAAAGACTGTGGCAAGAGAAAAGGAGGGGACAAGAGTACTCAAGGATGAGATGGAGAGGGAAGGGGAGATGTGACTTAGCTTCCAGTCTTGTCTGTGGAATTGCTGCAGAAGCAGAAAGGAATACACAGGAGAAACAGACAAATCCTGTGCCCATGAAGTTTATTCTAGTTTTTTAAATCCTTCTTGATTAGTCTCTCATTATGAAATTCGGATGACAGAATAAAGACAACAGTTTTTCACCCTGGAATATAGATTTCAAATCTGCCCCACCATTAACCTGAGAAAGAAGACAAGAGCAAATGAAGTAATGTTTATTATGCCATATCACTCAATTGTTTTACCTTAATGTGAAATAGAAAAAAAAACCACTTCATTGAAATTTATAAAGAAATGGGGAACAGAAAACACTATATTAGGAGTCAGTTGACCATTGTTTCAGTTTTGAGGCAACAATTTCAAGAACTTGAGAAAATTATTTAACATGCTAGTTCAACTTCTTGGCACTTACAAATGGCAATTTTTATTTCTTTTGATGACAGTTGCTATGTGGATCAAATGAGAAGAAATATAACTAAATAAAATGCACAAATCAAATTCTTCATAAGTATAGATGAAAATGTTTGTTCCCTAAGTTTATTCTTTTTATCTTAGTTCTCATCTGGTCATTGTTGGTTTTCTTCACCAGCACTCACTAGCTTTGGGTCCATGTGACTTGCTGGTAAAGGTAAAATCAGAGATTATGTGATTTCAACACTACATGATTTAGTGATATCTGTACCATTCATAATTCTACAGAGAAAGAGTACTGGATAGGTGGATTGCTATTTACTCCTCCACTTAATCTAATATTTTTGTCTGAGATTTCATATCCTTCCTTACTTCCCCACTTATTTGATTCAAACTCTGTCTTTCAATTTACTCATTCCCGTCTAGTCTGTCTGTCTTTCTCTGTTGTCAGATAGGCCACTTTCTGATTTGCTAGGCTTCAGATTCTAAGTCTAACGTATTTATCTTTCTGTCACTTCTGGTGAGCACATAATAATTTAGATAAAACATCACACCTGTTTAATAGTCCTGCTGCCCTTGCCCTTTCCCAGTGGGTCAGATTCTGATTTCACTTTCACTTTCCCTTTAGTAATCACAAGACCACAAAAGAGAGTATCATGTACTTGGCTTGTATATATACGTATGATGCAGGTGTATTATGATCCCATGAAGTCCTAGTAGAAGTTTGGTCAAAGGATGTGGGTAATTACTAAGAATTAGGAGGCCCTTGAGAAATGGGAATCAAGATGATAATCTAGAGTATTTAGAGTATTTGAGACACTTTCTCTTTCACAATTTCTACAAATGGGTGGTGGAGTACAGATTGTAACTGACAGGTAATATCAATTTTTCCTCTCCTTGGCTATTTGCCTCACTCATAATCATCTTGCCTTCAAGCTTCAATGACAAAAAACTGTTGTTTACTCTTTACTTTGAAACTTGTTTTAAAGATTAGTCATCATCTGGGTGAATCTCTCATTTTTTTTCTGCTGGATTTTTCTTTTTCCTTTCTTTCTTCTAAAGTTAATCTGTTAATTGCACTTTTTTTTCCCACTAGATTTTGCTACTGGGTTTTGCTTTTTCTTGTCTTTCTCCTAAAATCAATCTGTTAATTGTACTTACAATCCTGAAATTGCTCCCCCAACAACCCATCTTGTTTTCCATACAATAGGAATACTTTGTAACATTTGGAATTCTGAGTAACACTGGGTCTCAGAAAACCATATCCCCAAAGGGTAGCACTTTGGCATGCTGAGTACTTGGAACAAAAGGAGACTGTCAATATTTTGATGCAATCTCAGAAGTAAATTTTCTGTTTTCTTTTTCAATCTTTCTATCTTCTATCTCTCTTTTTTCATTAAAGTGAGTCACAAAAGACAGAATTATTCTTTCCCATGTTGGATCATAAATGTTAAAACCCATCTTTTTCAGAGGCAGCCATACAACCTAGAAAAAGTCACTCTCCTACTTTTCTCTTGCAGATTCTGTTCCCAGAAGGGTCCTGCCTCTTACTTGGGAAGATACAATGCTACACACAGAAAAGTAAGATGAATCTGATTGGAAAGGCCATCCACAGCACCCATTCAACCTCTTACCATAATGCCCTTTTCCTATCATATTTCTCTGTACTTTTCCTTTCTTCATCAAGCACAAGCATAAACACAAGTTGTTTACCTTGGCTCCTTGGGTCTTCACTTCCAAAGACTCTTGTGTCACAGAAAATTCTGAGCATATTAGTTATGCTTTTTTTCTTGTTCATATGTCTTTTATTACTAGAGTGCTAGCCATGACCCTCACAATGGGTGAGGGATGATAGCACATTCCTACTACTCAAGACCTGTGAAATGCTCTCTGATCCAACTTTCTTTTCCTGTGTACACTTGATTTGCCTTTATTTTGACTCATTCTCTGCTATATTGATCACTCTCCTCTGTCTACCTTGGAATTTGCTTCTCTCAAGCTATAGGAATATAAATCCTGGTTCCTGTACTCCCTGTCACATTTTTAGCACTTTTCTCCATCCTCATAAGCATACCAGTATTTACAGTTGGTGTCAGTTTTCCACACTCACATTTTGTGGGACACAATATATATATGAGATTTAATTTTTCACTAACTCACTTTCTTTCCCTGTATTTTCAGAACGACGGTCTCAATAACCCTGACTAGCAATTTTTTACAGTTTTTTACACTCAATTTTTGCTAATCCCACCCATCACAGAATGCCAAATCCTTGGCTCTTTTGTTGTGAGCAGCCTATCTGTATTTCTATTTAAGGACTTCATTATAACTCAATCTGATTATAACTCCCAAAATGTGTCGTGTTTGTATTTGTCTTCCCTTTCCCATGCAGAATCCTCTCCAAATGCTTTTCTTCTAGGTCAAACACATCTTTTGCGAAGACTTTTGATGCTTATTCCATCCTGAATTATTCCCACCTCCAATTTGCTTGCAACTTGGATAAACGTGGCAACTTGTGAAGTAATTACAACTTGTTGCTATCTATTTCTGACAACTGTATAGGTTCAATCTGACATACAGTCCATCTTTTGTTTTATCCTGGAGCTACCAATGATCTTTCACACATGAAACTCTCCATAACTTTTCTTTGGGGAGAAACAAAATTATATTATGGCTTTCTTTTTTTATATAACACTTTTTACTATCTCTAACACTTGGTTTCTTACCATTATAATAGAAAATGTTTTCTTTTTTAATTCTATGGTAAGTATTGCTGGAACCCAACTGTACATAAACCGTGGTAATTGAGCCCACTATGATCTGAGAAAAGCCAAACTCCAATGAGCCCATGTAGCCACAGGCTCTGTGGGGTAGGCTAAACCACTTGGATTTATTTATATCCATTAAAAAAACCTTCTTGTATTATGATAGCTGGGCTTTTAGAAGATCAAAGAAGCCAATGTGGAAATGTTTTATCTGACTGTGAAGCACACAAACATCACTTAAATGTCCCCTCTATATGTATACATATCCAAAACCCACTGGAGCATCAGGCAACAAGAGGAGCTGGCACAGTGCCTGCATTGTTAGTCTTGCTCCATTATGATGGAAATAACAAGCAAGACAGAGACAGAAAGCTAAGTAGGGATTGTGAACATCGATGAGGTTGTGGGCTGGAGGAACAGACCCAGGAACACAATATTTTAGGTTCCATTTTTGTCTTAAAAATGCAAATTAATATGAAAGTCATTGACAATATCTGTGGCAGGAGTTATCTTGTCAAAAATCTTCCACTCCAGTCCATTTGGAGATACACATAAAAAACCTTGGCCATGGAATGAATCACTTGTGTTTTTAAGTTAGAACTGGGCAAATAGGCAATGGGCATGTCCAGGCAGATCAAATGCTGGAGTCCAAAGAGCAAATAATACTAACAAGCACAAAAGTGTCTGTTCAGTCTCCGTCTAAAATCTCATTTCATTTAACAGACAGTGAGTGAACTCTGTGGCATGATTTTTATAACATATATTTATCATTTAGGTATTAGTATTCAAAAATGCTTTTATATTTACTCACTCTTTGGAGAATTTTATTACTTCTATAACACTATAAATCATTACAGTGAAAAAATTCCTTACAGATCACTTCTCTAATGGCAACATTTACTTTATCCAGAGATCTGTTTGTCTAATATCGTATGCACACCTGTTGAGTTTTCACTCCAGTATGTTTTTCCATGAATTTATTTACGAGTTTATTACATAGCAGTGGTAATTTATAAAAGGAGATCATCACTACTGCAGTTGAAGAGAAAGTTTATGGAGTTTTCAGCATCCAGTCTGGGGTGGTGGGTGAGTGAATAACTGGGATGCTGCTGGCACAAATATTTCATATTTCTCTCTAGTATTTGGTAGCAAAGCTACTTTCCTATTCTTAACATTTTTCTCTTTTATTTTGGAAAAGAACCATTTACATAAATATGAATGTATGAGGGAGAAGCACTCTTGGTACTGATTATTGTCCTTTCTATTGTCCTTTCCTACAATGATACCCCATGTAGAGGGAGACATTCCTCTTTGGGTAATTCTCCTCCAGGTGGCTAGTTGGTTATTATTCCTAACTACTTGACATATCGAATAACAAAAATATTCCTTATTGTATCAGTCATTGCTTACAAGAGGAACAGATTCAATGCAAGGTACACAAATATGTACGAATTTACAAGATTGGCTTACAGTGACTGCCCACAGAATAAGATGTGCGGGAATGCCAAAAGTCTGTCTGTACACTGGAGACCTGAAGGATCCAAAGACCTGGACTCAGTGTAGTGTCCCATACAAGTTCATCTCAGGAAGCCAAAGGGTCTCAGTGAAAAGACTGAAGAGTGCCATGAAAGCCAAGAGATGATCTTCAAGGTGAAGCCAAAGGCTGGAGCTACTCTGAAGGAACAGCAGCAAGTCTTCATTTTTTTAATGTAAACATTCTGGTTTTTTTTACCCTAAAATGAAGAAAGAATGAACATGAAGATACAGAATTTCAAAACAAAATAATAAGAGATTAACTATGATTAATATATTGCATAATGTTCTCTTCAAAGTAGTTGATAATTCTTCTTTCAACTTTTATACCATTCTAGTGACAATGCTCCCTGGGGTCGGTCTTCCACATCCAAAACTAAGCTCAGCCCATTTAGCTGGGTATTTCTTCCTCAAGCTGACACAATCAGCTTACTATAACACTTCTCTATTCCCCAAGCTTGGAGTAGAATGTTTTAGAGAGAAAAGTTTGTACTTCTGAATAATGACAACTGATACTCCACTATCTCAACAAATGTCTTTTTCTAAAATTTTCTCATCTAAACAATATTCTAAACCTAGTGAAGAATTATATTAGGTCCATATCAGGTGCCAAATCCCTCTCACTGCACAATTTCCTCTCTTGAAATGAGTTTTAATTCTTTTTTTATGGTCAATCTTTTTAATTTAATTTTAATTTTTTTATTTTAAAGAGGGAAACAAAAGAAAACAAAAAATGCAAAAAAGAGAAAGAAATGAGACAAATAAACAATAACAAAAAACCCAAAACAATAACAAGACAGGCTTTCAAAACAAGGTAGTAGGAATTTAACAGAGGTTTTAATTTTGCATAGTAATCAAAAGAGTTGCTCAGATTACCAGATATAGACATGCAAATTGATTTAATTGTATGAATGTTAACTGTTTTGTTCCAAGAACTAGTAGAATTAGTAGTACAAACATCTTAGCTGTCTTAAGTGTATATACACAAATTTATATCTTTTTTCTTTTCCCTTTCTCCTTTACTCCTGTTTCCTATCTGGGTTATTTTTCCCTTTGAGAAGCTTCTTACTCTTTCATAATATTTATTGAAGATTTTGGATCTTATTTACTCTTTCAGTTTCTTACACTAGGGAGACAACATGGTATTTATACATGTGATTTTCATTTATTTCACTTATGAGTATGGTCTCATTTTGCAGCCTTTTACCTATGAAAGCTTTGAGGGAGAAGCACTCTTGGTACTGATTATTGTCCTTTCTATTGTCCTTTCCTACAATGATACCCCATGTAGAGGGGTAATACTGATTTAAAGAAAGCAAATCTTTCTTTATATCTGAGTAGTACCCCATTATCTAAAAATACCACATCTTTTTTATCCATTCCTCAGTTGATGGATATTTGGGTTGTTTCCAAGATTTGGCCATTACAAATTGTGCAGCTGTAGACATGGATGTATATATGTTTTCAGTTCTTCTGGGAATATACCCCAAATTGGGATAGTGAGGTCAAATGGGACCTCTAATCCCCACTTTTGGAGGAATCTAAACACTGATTTCCACAGTGGTTGCACCAGTCTATAACCCCACCACTAGTGCAGAAATGTTCCTTTTCCCCCACAACCTCTGCAGCATTTGTTACTCATTGTTTTCTTGGTCCTGGCCATTCTTTCTGGAGTGAGATGGAATCTCAGTGTTGTTTCAGTTTGCATTTCTCTAATGACAAATGATGCTGAACATTTTTTCATATATTTATTTGCCATTTGTGTTTCTTCAGCTGAGAAGTGTGTAATCATCTCATATACCCCTTTTTGGATTGGGCTTAGAATTTTGGGGGCCTGACTTTTTTTTTTTTTAATTCTTTATGGTTTTCTGCCTCTAAGGCACTCTACTGGAAGTTTAGGGATTATGAAGGAATAGCTTTATGAATTGGCCCATTACTCTAGGAAAGTGACACTTGGTTGTGTCGTGTGGATGTGGTTACCTCAGTAAAGGTGAAAGAAGAACCTTGGTATATTCTCATCCTCTTATGGCTCACAATACTGTTAATGGAGCAATGGGCCATAATACAATTTGAATATAGTCTAGTGCATTATGCAAATGTTCATGTGTTGTGAGCTTGGTCCCCATCATGGCAGTGTTGAGAGGTGGTGGTATTTGTAAGAGGCTGTAACTAGAGGAAAGGTTCAAGACTGGCCACTCTCTGATTGTCTGGCTTCTTGCTACCAATCTAATCGCTCCCTCTTTCATGTGCATATGGCATTGTGGTACAATTTACAATGAGATGATATAGTCAGAGCAGTCTTTCCAGATGGGGTACTGTGTTGTTTGGGTTTTGACTCAAGAACTGTGTAAGCTATTATTTAAATACCCAGATTCAAATATTTCATTACAATAATAAAAATTTGGATTAATGCAGACAGAAAAAATGTATTTTTCAATTATTTGCTCATTAACTGTATTTTCTCAAATTTCAACATCCATAAGAAAGATTTTGATCACTTCAATCAATAAGAATTCTATAATTGCCCTAAAGAATATGATTAAGATAAGACAAAAAATTAAGGTTCTTACCAATCTCTAATGTTATACTTACATGAAATTACATAAAACTATTACTAATAGTAATCCTCTTTTTATTCCTATCAAAAATAGAAAGTTTTGCTCTGCTTGCTTCTAGGAGCTACTTGCCTCCAGGATTTGAAAAAAAGAGGCTTAAATAAAGTGAAATCGACATTCCTGAGCTCTATACATAAGAGAAATACTATTATTTTATCTTTAGCATTAGTTTGAATTTTGTATTCATAATTAATTTAATATATTACAGTGTTATGCTTTGTTTTCTTAAATTATTTTTTCTAATATCTCATTTAGATCATCTATACTGTAAGTGCAGAAAAATATATGTGCCACATTTTTAAAAACAGATGTTTTTAAACTTTAACCTGGAGAAGGTTAGTATTTTCAACAAATATTATTTGGATATTACATTATTCTGGATTTGAATCTGTCATCAGACTATGCTGGAGAAGATATATTGGCTTTTATGTGAAAATAAAGTTGTGGAACAAGCATGTTATACAAATTTTCAACTGAATTTGATATAACAGAAAAAGAGGATGACTAATCTATATATCCATAGAAGACAACATTCTGTGTGTTTCTATTTGGTGGGAGGTGGAGGCCTGTCATGCATTTGGGGGATCCATCTGCAATCACTGCTGCCCAGTCAAGAGGTCAGAATATGTGATTATAGAAGTGGTAGCCTTGCCATCACTAATCATCCCCACAATACTCACCATAATCAGGAGAGACAGGCAGAGGGCAGAACTCTGGATGCCACACACAGGAAAACAGCCCTTGTCTAATTAGGGCGCCCCAGTAAGTCAATCCTTTCCTCCTGCCCTTGAAAGGGTCATAGACTGAACTGATTGTGCTTATTGCCAGGTTCCCAGCCCCAGTCTACTGGCAGATGAGTGAAGGCTTTGTGAGGCTGGATGTTCAGGGATATCTCACTCAGATTGGCAACTATCTACTACCCGAAGGCTTCATAGTCTGCTATTACCTCTTGTTTCCCATACCAGAGAATTAAAAAAGTTAATAGTTAAGAATATTGTGCCAGATCACTCTGCTAAAAGAGAAGGATGCATGTGCTTTAATCAAGAAATTGCTATCTCCTTGTAAAACAAGTGACATGGAAAGGAGGCAAAAATCATAATGACATACCTCCTGACTTGAACAAAAATAGGACTCATTTTCCAGTTTTAAAACTGGAATGATGTTGTAAACAAATGTAATAACTTTTAAATGTGTTACAAATGATATTTGGGGACAAATAATATCCAATTTTCCTATGATCTAATCAAAAACTTTAATATTTTAAAACAGAATTTTCCACAGTGCAATCTCTTCTTGCCTGCTTGTGTGTTAAATAAAATGCTCTAATATGGAAATTTAAACATCAAGCAATAGAAATTACTGTATTAAATAGTATTTTACTTTCAAATATAACAAATCAACACAATTTCTGCATCCATTTATCTGTTGACAGGTACTTAGCTTGTTTCCATACCTAAGATGCTGTGAATAGTATTGCAAGGAATATGACAGTGTAGAGGTATGATCTGATGCTGTATCCTGCAGCCTTACTGAATTGACTGATTAGTCTTTGCCATTAAGGTAATTGATAGATTCTTCGGGCAATTTCTTTTTTTTTTTTTTTTTTTTTTTGGTGCCGGTGATCGAACTCATGACCTTGCACTTGCCAGGCAGGCGCTTAAGCCATTGAGCTAAATCCCCGGCCCGATAGATTCTTTTATTTTTTTAATTTTTTAATTTTTATCTTAAAGAGGACAAACAGAATAAAACCGATCAAAACAAAACAGTGTAAAACATAAAGACTTCAAAACATTATAAAATCAACAATAGTTACCATAATGGCTTTTGATGTCTTCAAAATAGCTGCAGATAACTTCAGACATAGTGAAAATCAAACAGAGCAGAATACAATAGAAACAATGAAAACAAAACTATGAGTTCAATAAAGGACTTCAAAACAAGCCTATAGTAAATCCAAAATTGCTAACACAATATATCTTGCTATCGTTGAAATAACTTCTCCTGCCATTGGACTTGACATAATCAAACAAAATTAAACAGAGTAAAACCCAACCCAATAAAACAATGGAAATGATATAGGACTTCCAATGCAAGACCATAGGGAATCAACAATGGCTGCAACTCTCAGAAGGAGATCCTCTCTAGATGTCACACTATGTACCACTATCCTTTGAACCTATAATCACACCATTGGCCCTAGACTAGCAGTGTTAGTGAAACATCAAAGCACCACAGGCATCCAATTGTATTTCAACTCCATAGCTATCATCACAGCCTGTGTTTCTCTAGATAAGCCTGTCAACTACTGTGCAGGCTGGGAGTGGGGTGATACTTCTTATTTGCCAGCTCACATGCTGGAAGGGGCTGAGGTTTGTCTATTCCAGTCCAGTGGTGGCTTGAGCATGGCACTGGTTCCCAGACTGGGCTTGCTTGCTGGTGTAGCTTTGTTTTCTCTGTCTTTGGTCCGTGAATGGCACTGACTCATGGGGAGTGGATTGGGTCTGTTTGTTTCAGTCCAGTGGCAGGCCACACATGGTGCTAGTTTCCAGACTGGGCTTGTTTGCTGGTGTGGCTTGGACCCAGTCTGCAAATGGTGCTGACTCATGTGGAGAGTCTGGGGTCTGTCTGTTCCAGTCTGGCAGCTGCCAGCCTAGATTATTTTATATATAAAATCATGTCATGAAAACCAAATAAGTAGGGGCTGGGGATTTAGCTCAGCGGCATAAGCGCCTGCCTTGCAAGCAGGCAGTCGTGAGTTCGATCCCTGGTACCGATAAAAAAAATAAAAAAAAAAAAAAAAAACCAAATAAGTTTTACATTGCATTTTCAATTTGAATACCTTTAATTCTATTTCTTACCTACTTAATCTGGCTGAAAATTTCAGTATTATGTTGTATAGAAGTGACAGGACTGGGATTTCCTGTCTTTTGCCTGATCCATGGCAAAGTCTTTCAACATTTTAATGTTAGTGATTATGCTATTGGCATGCTTGTGAGATAAAGAAAAAGAAAGATGCCACATATGGGTTCAAGGGTGCAAAAATATGTAAACATTTCATTTAACAAGAGTTCCTGGGACCCTGATTAAGAAGGGCTTTGTGCTTCACGCCCAGGAAATCTCCCAGAAAGCAGCATCTCAGGCTGTCTGTTTGGGACCCGAAACTCCTGGACCGTACAGTGGCCTGAGCTGTTTGGGTTGAAAGTCTGCGCGGACCTGCATCTCGGCGCGACTCTTTGGGACTGGGAACTGCCTGGAGATCGGCATCTGGGCCAGGTGTGTTTGGGCCTGTAGCCCCGCCTTTCATGCCCAGGAAGTCTCCCAGAAAGCAGCATCTCAGGCTGTCTCTTTGGGACCTGAAACTCCCGGACCTTAGAGTGGCCTGAGCTGTTTGGATCCAAAGTCTGCACAGACCTGCATTTCGGCCTGTCTCTTTGGGACCCGACACTCTCAGACCCGCAGAGTGGCCTGGGCTGTTTGGATTGGGAATATTGTGGAGACTGGCATCTTGGCCAGGTCTGTTTGGGATTGGGGACTTTTCAGAAACCAACATTCTGGCCTGACTCTTTGGGACCTGTAGGCCCTCCACATGCAGGGAACCTCCTGGAGACCTGACTGGGACAAGGCAAGGAGGCCTGGCCTGCCTGAGATTCCACAGGCTCTGGGGTGGCCACACCCAGCATTCACCTTACAACTTAGGGAGCCAGGAGCCCACAGAGGGGAGTTAGGACCCTGTGAGGAAGCCAGGAGCCTGTGGGGGAGCCACTGTCCCTCCAGGAACTGAGGGTGTAACAGGTAATTTGCCACATAAGCA
>PVJX010027480.1:0-24826 GCA_004027295.1 Dolichotis patagonum | reverse complement strand
TTTTTTTTTTTTTTTTTTTTTTTTTTTTTTTTTGCTGTTTGTGTTTTTGGCATTGGCAGAACGGATCAAGAAAGAATATCCTACCATATGCTGTATACAGGAAACCCATCTAACCCAAAAGGAAACTCATAGACTGAAAGTCAAAGGATGGAAAACAATACTCCATGCAACAAGATCCCCCCAAAAAGTAAGGGTAGCTATTCTGTTTGTAAACAACATGAACTTCAAACCAAGAATGATCCAAAGAGATAAAGAAGGTCACTACATACTAGTTAGGGGAAAACTTCAAGAAGAAGAGATAACAATCTTAAATATATAAGCCCCAAATTCGGGAGCACCCAGCTATACAAAGCAAATATTAACAGAAATGAAAAATCAAATAGGCAATAACACAATTATAATAGGAGACCTTAACACACCTTTGACACAAAGGGACAGATCAGCTAGACAGAAAATCAACAAAGAAATAACAGAACTGAATCACACCTGTGAACAAAAGGACATATACAGAGTGTTCTACCCAACAATATCAGAATATACATTTTTCTCAGCAGCGCATGGGAAGTTCTCTAACATAGATCATATACTAGCCCACAGAACATGCTTAAGTAAATGCAAAAAAATTGAAATTATCCCATGCATGTTATTGGATCATAGCACCATGAAACTAGAAATTAATGACAAAAGAAACTGTAAAAACACCACAAACACATGGAAATTGAGTAATACATTCCTGAGCATTCACAGAGGAAATTAAAGACAAAATTAAACAATATCTACAAGCAAATGAAAATACAAATACATCTTATTGGAACCTGTGGAACGCAATGACAGCAGTCCTCAGAGAAAAATTTATTGTGGTGAATTCCCATATCAGGAAAACAGAATGAACACAAATAAACAACCTTATGTAGGAACATGTGAATTACCAAAGCTGGGTCAAGAAGATGTAAAATTGCTGAATAACCCAATTTCAATTAACGAAATTGAAAATATAATTAAATCCTTACCAACAAAGAAAAGCCCGGGTCCAGACAGATTCCTGCGGAATTCTACAAGAAATTCAAAGAAGATTTAATGCTGACACTCTTCAGCTCTTCAATGAAATTGAAAGGGAAGGACTGTGGGATCCAGGGATCTGGGTATCTCTTAGGAGGTGACCATATTTGGTACAGCAAGTGGGGGGAGTTTCCTTCTACTACCTCTGAAGGCAGATATTTTTATCGCCGTTTTGCTTTGTCCTGATTAATGGTGTTGCTCTATTAAATACTCTGCGTTGATGTGTTCTATAATGTTGTATATTTCTTTAAATTTGCTGTACCTAGTAGAACAACTATTGTGAAGACAATGAGATATACAGTGTTGTCTATTACTGTTGTCCTGGTGACCTGCTGTGATGTTCTGTGCCAATTTCACCGCACTGTCTCAATTGGCTTTATTACATCCTGTTATGTTGTATATTACTACCTCCAAGTTAATAAAAATTAAATAAAAATAAAACAAGAGAACATGAGAAAATAAGGTGACAAAATACCTCCAAAAACTCCCAACTCCACCAAAGCTGATCCATGTGACATGAATGACAAGAAACTCAAAAACAAAACAACAGAATTATATAAGGTGATTAAAAAGGAAGTAACAACAACAAAACAGATCAATAAGGTACTGAGAAAGCTGAAACAATATAACTAAACAGATAACGTACTTAAAAAGCAAAAAGAGGAAAAGAAAATTCTCTAAAGGATATAACTGCATGTATGTTTAAGTGTGTGGGATTGATAACCATATTACCATGTTTTTGTTGATTGTTGAACAGAACTGTTTGCAGCCTCACTGTGTGTTCACTTTGTATGCCTTAATTTTGTAACATGAACAGCTATTTATGGGAGGACAGTATGTGGTTTCTCAACTAGTGATTTCTTTATGGTTTTTTTTTGAAGTTCTGTATTGTTTCTACCATTTTTATGTATTGCTTTTTTTCTCTTTAAATAAAATTTAAAAAAAAAGAAATTGAAAGGGAAGCAATTCTCCCTAACTTACTTACTGGATGCAAATATTACTCTAATACCAAAACCTGAGAAAGACCCAACCAAAAAAACACTACAGGTCAATCTCCCTAAAGAACATGGATGCAAAAATTCTCAATAAAATGTTGGCTAACAGAATGCAGCAAATCATCAAGAAGATTATATTCCTGGGATTCATCCCAGGAATGCAGGGATGGCTCAACATATGCAAATCAATAAATGTAATCCACCATATCAATAAAACCAAAAATAAGAACCACATGATCATTTCTATAGATGCAGAAAAAGCTTTTGATAAGGTTCAACACTTATTAATGATAAGAACCTTACATAAAATTGGAATAGATGGTCTTTACCTCAATATGATAAAAACCATCTATGACAAACCAACAGCCAGCATCATATTAAATGGCCAAAAACTGAAAGCCTTTACCTTAAAATCAGGAACAAGGCAAGGATGTCCATTATCACCACTCTTATTCAATATAGTGCTGGAAATACCAGCCAGAGCAATTAGACAAGAGAGAGAGAAATAAAAGGATAAGGGTAAGAAAAGAAGAAGTTAAATTATCATTATTTGCAGATGACATGATATTCTACATAGAAGATCCCCAAAACTCCATTGAAAGACTCCTAGATATAATAAATAAGTTCAGTAATGTAGCTGGATACAAAGTCAACACTAAAAAATCAATAGAATTCCTATACACTAACAACAAAATCACTGAGAGAGAGAGAGATAAGAGAAGCCACACCCTTCACAATAGCATCCAAAAAAATGAAATACTTAGGAATCAATCTAACAAAAGAAATAAAAGATCTATTCAGGGAAAATTATAATACCCTGCACAAAGATATTGAAGAGGACCTCAGAAAATGGAAAGACATTCTTTGTTCCTGGATAGGAAGAACAAACATTGTGAAAATGGCCATTCTCCCAAAATTATAATACAGATTTAATGTGATTCCAATCAAAATACCACTAGCATACCTCACAGATCTACAGAAATCACTCCTAAAATTCATCTGGAACCTGAGGAGACCTAGAACAGCAAAGGCAATTCTAAGCAACAAAGGCAAGGCAGGAGGCACCACAAACCCTGACTTGAAGTTATACTACAAAGCTACTGTAACAAAGTCAGCATGGTAATGGAATAAAAACAGACCTGAAGATCAATGGAATAGATTAGAAGATACAACTACAACTATAGACACACTCAGCCACCTTATCTTTGATAAAGGGGCCAAACACATCCACTGGAAGAAAGATAGTCTCTTTAATAAATGGTGCTGGAAAAATTGACTCTTCATATGCCGAAAACTAAAACCAGCCCATGCCTATCACCATTTAGACTAAACTAAAGTCTAAATGGATCAAAGATCTAAATATTAAAACAGAAACCCTAAATATGTTGGAAGACAAAGTAGGTAGAAATCTTGAAGACATAGGGGTAGGTAGAGAATTCATGAACAAGAATCAAACCGCATGGGAAATACTTCCCAGAATCAATAACTGGGATCACATCTTATTAAGAAGTTTCTGCATGTTGAAAGAAATCTCCAGCATAGTGAAAAGAAAATCCCACCAATTGGGAATAAATCTTAGTGAACTGTCTCTCAGACAAAGGACTTCTGTCTAGAACATATAAAGGATGAAAAAAAAATCAGATCCCCAAAATTCAAAGACCCAATCCAAAAATGGGCATTGAGATGAATACACAGTGATGAAGAAATACACATGGCAAATAAATACATGAAAAAATGTTCAGCATCATTGGTCATTTGAGAAATGCAAATTAAAACCACACTGAGATTCCATCTCACCAGAAAGAATGGCCAGGATCAAGAAAACTACCAACAACAAATTCTGGAGAGGCTGCGGGGGGAAAAGGAACTCTTCTGCACTGTTGGTGGGAGTGCAGACTGGTGTAACCACTGTGGAGGTCAGTCTGGAGGTTCCTCAAAAAGCTGGGATTGGAGGTCCCATTTGATCCAGCTATTCTACTTCTGGGCATATTCCCAGAAGAACTGAAAACATCATACCACAGTGATATATGTGCACCCACATTTATAGCAGCACAATTTGCAATAGCCAGCTCTTGGAAACAACCTAAATGCCCATCAACTGAGGAATGGATAAAAAAGATGTGGTATTTTTATACAATGGAGTACTACTCAACTATAAAGAATGATCACACTGAGATATTTATAAGTAAATGGATGCAACTTGAGACTATACTCATAAGTGAAATAAATCAAACTCACATGTGTAAATAGCATATAGTTTCCCTAGTGTAAGAAATGGTAAGAGTACATAAGACACAAAAAACTCAATAAGTACATTGAAAGGATAGGAATCTGCTGAAAAGGGAAAAATAATATCTCAGGGAAAATGAGGAAAAAGAAAAAGGAAGGGAAAAGAAAAAATGTCTAAAATTATATAAACACACTTAGGATAGCTAAGATGATTGTGCTACAAATTCTATAAGTTCTTGGAACAAACTAGTTAACATTCATAGGATGGAACAACTGTGCATATTATTGTATAGTGATCTGAGGAACTCTTGAAGATCATTATGTAAAATAACACACCTCGTTATGCTCATACCAACTTGTTTTGATCTTGTCAGTGTTTTGGGCTCTTTACTATTGTTATTTTTCTGTCTTTCCTGTTTTGCGTTTTCTAGGAATTTGTTTTATTTTGTTTTTTCCTCTAATACAGAAAGGATAGGTATACATGTAGAGACTCATACATGCACAAAACGTCTCCTTAAACAGTTTATGAGAATCGATGATATAATGCACAATGAAATGAACAGCTACTTTGAAGAAAAAGAGATACTAAGGTACCCATTGCTGATTCCATAGCGTCATACTGTGAAATCCAGCAATACTATTATTCTTTGTTTAAAGTGATTTTAGTCTGTGTATTGTTTAATTTCAACATACCTGAAGGTATGGACAGCTATTTTGAAGAGAATGAGAGGCATTATGGCAGCCATTGTTGACTTCCCTATTGTCTGATTTTGAAGACCTAAAATGCCTTCATCATCCTGTTCTGATCAGTTTAATGCTATTTTGTTTTGTGTAAATTTATTGTGTGTGAAGATATGGACAACTATTGAGAAGAAAACAAGAGACAATATGATAGTGAAGATCTCCTGTTGTCTTGCTTTGAAATCAGTGTCTCTTACATTGTTTTCTTCTGGTCTGTTTTGTTCTGTTTAATTTTACTCTCTTTAAAAAACTTTTAAAAAAATTAAGAAAAGTGAGCAGGAAAATAAGCCTGAAATGGAGTCAATGCCCTTCTGTGCATGTGCTCTCCCCCACACCCACCTGGGCAACCACTTACCTTTATGCTGGTTGCGCATCTGAAGACTGTTTTGAAAATTCCTTCCTCTCTGATGTCTGGCTGGATATCCAGAGCTGCTGATTTTCTTCTCAGTGCTGGATGCTCAGGGATTAGTTTTGTTTGTGACCTGAGGTCCCGACAATACAGGGAGAAAGGTGCCTCTGTCCTATAGTCGAGGTTCTCAGCCCTGAGTATACACTAGAGTCAGCTAAGGAGCTTTACAGTTTATCGATGCTCAGAGCTGCTCCTCTAGAGATTCTGACTCAGTTCCTCTGAGATACGACCAGGGAATTTGGCACTTCAAAAAACATTTCCCTGTCTCTGCTCCCTGGGTGATGATGATATCTGGAAGGAACATAATAGACCTTATAGAGGTATCGAACATGAACATCTGAGGACAGAGGTACATGTAGCTCCAGGTGCAGTCTGATTCAGCAGCTCAGTGATACATATCATCACAGGCAGCTTCTGTTCTTTTTTTGAACTCTCTACCTTCCTTATGTTTTATTAGCCCTTTGGGAATCATGTAAACTCTCAGCATTCCAAAATATTTACCACCAAGTCTTATAGCTATGTGTTTTCTCATTCATGTCCTGTAGCACGGGCAACATCTTTGTACCATCATTCCTGGCACAAAGATGTTGTGCTACACTGGACAGCTTACAATCTTATTTCTGAATCAGTCATTGTGGCCATTTGATGGCTGAGATCCCTTGCTGCATTCCCAGTGCTGCATGTGGTCGCTTCCCCACCTCAGTTCTGCCTGCCCATTACAGTCCCCTGAGCAGCTTCTAAAGAATTCCAATGCCCAGGTCTCATTACAGATTCAGCTCTCATCAGTCTGGGTTGAGGCACAAGTACAGCAACCCTTGCTCCTTCATGACTCCAATGTGCAGCCAGGGCAGGCTTTGGCCCAGTGCTGCAAATTCAGACCACACACAGGAAGAGGCACATGTATAGATTCTCTCCGAGGGTCTAGGTGGACCCTCAGCTGGGGATTAGCAACATATCCAGCAACCTTAGGGGACTGCATGATGAGGAAGCTCCGACATAGGAACTGTATCCCTTACAATTTCCAACTATGAAAGGGTGCAGCCAGAAGCTAGATGGTGCCTGAGGGCTGGTTGAAGCCTGTTGTTCACAGTGACCCATGGCTACCTGAGACAATCCCCTTTCTCTCTGCCAGTGTACTCAGTTGTTAGATGGGTGCAAAGAAAACCCAACCATCTCTGAACTGATTCCAAATGAATGGGATTGGTGGAGACACCCCACATCCTTGGGTAGGGAAAATTCCCTGATAGAATGGCAAGATTTTCTATCAGATGTACTGCCTTAGGCAGTTACCTTACCTCTCTGAACTTCAGTGTCCTGGTTTCAACAAAACCAGGGCTTTACCTTCTGGAATGCTCCACCACCAGCATGAAATAAGACAATGTATACAGAGCACACTGGGAAGCACTTGGCACATAGTGGGGGTTTGGCAAATTGCTTTTCTTCCAAGAATGCTACTGTTAGCTCTTAATCCTTTTAATATGATAGAAAACAGGAAAATCAAAATGCCTAGTGTTTACTAAGGTAATCATTTGCTGACTACAGGATGAAGCTACTTAATCAAAGCCTGCACTCCAGTCCCTCGGCAGGAGAACCTGTCCATCTTTCCACTTTTGTGTCCTGGCCACACCATCTTTCCACCTTACAAGGATTTAGGAATGGCAATTTTGTCATCAGAGGGAGATGCTGAAGTTGCATTTGCCTGTGTCATAATATTTGCATTCATATTGGATGTGGCTCAGGACACTTTGGAGCCTGGGGAGAGGTGTCACTGCTTGGCATGATGCATGGTGCAAAGGAAGCATGCATGCCAGTTGCAGGGACTCAGCTTCTTAAAGTAAGAGGTAATGATTACTGCTTGTCTCTCTGGTCCAATGGAGTCATGGAAGAAATGATTGAGAGTGTAAGAAATAATTCTATTTATTTATTAGAACATGGTATAAAATTACAGCAATTTGCAGGCATTCTAGACTTTTTGGGAGGGACATGCAGTGATGGGCTGGAGCAGGGGATGGAGAGGAGTTACCACTTGGGCAATGGCTCTCTTCCTGGGCATGTTAAGAGACTTGCAACTTGACTACTAGCACAGATGCTAGTGTGAGAAAATTATTAATCCTTGCCTTGGAAATGAATGACACGGGCAGTTTAGGTCATCAGACAATGCCATGCTTAGTAATCCAGTCCTATTCTACATGTTTAGGTGCTGCCTCCCCCCAGCTAGTCAAGGTAGATTTTAATTGTTCTGTGTAACACTCTTCCCACAAAGGAAGAGAAACAGGCACATTGGTTGGGAGGCCATCAGAGGATGGTGTGCATTTGGCTCAGGTCCTCTGGCTTCCAAATTGAACAAAGTCTGCTTGATTTGGAGGCAGTGGGTTGGGGGCACATAAGCAGACAACTGTGGATTACTGTTTAAACTCAAGCAGATGGGCCTTCCACAGAGCAGCAGTGTGACGAGATGGGCATGCTTCCGAAACAAACTCTAACTGTGTCTCTCTCAAGAGGAGGGAGAAGGAAAAGTTGGCGATCAGAGATTGAGCCATTAGATGCTGGGTTTCATAGAAAGTCTTTAGCAGGAAATTCTTCCAAAGTGTAAAAGGTGTTTCTGTCCCAAGAGTTGGTGTGTAAAATCAGAACAAGGGCAGATCAAGGTATTAAGATACAACGTCTCTAAGAACTGGGTGGCCGAGTGTCCCCAGTTACATGACATTTTGGAACAGCTGGAGAGACCTCATGATGTTGTCATCCTGGGAAAGGAGGAAGGAAAGAGAGGATAGTTAGGAATCTTTGCAGCAGCTGCCTAAGAAGTTTGGTAACTGTGGTGTGCAAATCTCAAGCATGGTTTCTTAGGCAGAAAAAAGTCCATGCGGGTGTCAGAAACAAGGAATAAGGGGGTGAAGATCCTAGAAAATGATCAACTGAATGCAAAATACTTTTACAGTTTAAAGAGGGATGCAGAAAAACAAGTTATCCAGTATAACAGTGAGCTGAGTTTTTTTTTAAAGCTGGTTTTTAAAGGAAACCGTGCAATTGCATTGTGTCAAATGATTTTTCTACATATACAGAGATGATTTCATTTTCTTCTTTATTTTATTAATGTGATTAATTACAGTGACTAATTCTTGATTGTTAAACTAGCCTTGTAAGTTTTCATATTAAGGTTGCAATAGCTTCATAAATCAAGTTGGGAAGTTTCTCCTTTTTCTCTGTTCCTTGAGTTTGTATAAAATTAGTATCATTTGTTCCTTAAATGTTTGGAAGAATGTGCCAGTGAAACTATTTGAACCTGATTTTTTTTTCCTGGAGGAATGTTTTTAAATTACACATCTAATATATTTAACACATATAAGGCTACAGAATTTAGATTTTTGTTTCCTTTTTGTATTAGATTTGATAAACTGCTTTTGAGGAATTTATAACTTCATATAAGATGTCAAACTTGTTAGACAATGGCTATTATCTTTTAAATGTCAAGCTTGTGTGATGTTATTCTTTTCATTTCTGATGACAAGTTGAGTTTTCTCTTTCTAATCAATTTTATTAAAAATTTCTTTAAAAAGAGAATTCTGGTTTTATTGGTTTTGTTATTGTATTTCAATTATTTTACATTTTTCTACCATGTGTTATTTAAGGTGTAAGTACTGAATATAGGAAGTCCTGAAATATTTTCATAATAAGCAACACACTTCTAAATCTATGCATCAGAGAACATATTTTAAGTTAGAATACAGCAAAAGTACAACATATCAAAAGTTATTGGATCTAAAACCGAATTCAGCTAATGTAGTACTCAGAGGGAATTTGGTCTTGATATAAATGTATGTATTAAAAAAGAATGGTTGAAAATCAGTGATTCAAGTTTTTATCTCAGAAATCTGGGGAATAAGAAAAGGCTAGAATTTTGAAAACAAGAAAACAGAAATAGAAAGCAGATAGAGAAAAGTCAGAAGAGACAGTTAATTCTGAGGCTTTGAAATCTAAGGTACTAGAACATGGAGGTAGAATTACATTTATTCATATGGATTCTAGAGCCAGGGAACCTGGATTCAAGCAGAGCTGTCATATTAGTCACATTAAATAACTTGGACAAGTTATTTAATCTCTCTGTGTTTCTGTTTCTTCATGTGTAAAACAAAGTTGAATATAATATTTACCTGTAGGTTAGGTAGTTACCTGAAGGGTTACTATTAATCTTAGCAGAGATCCCCTATGGCAGTTAACAGTAGCCCATGTCCTGTCTGTGTCAGTTGTTAAGTATTCTATCACACAGCATATAGGACAGCTACCTTATATGGTTGTTGTGGTGTTTATGTGATGTGCCTAAACCATGGTAGGTGCTCAATATATGTTAATAACTTCTTTGTGTCTTTGCATTTCGATTATTGGGTTGTTCTCAGAGTAACTACGTATCTTTCTGAAATAAGATAGAGGTATACACATTACTTTCGCTGAAGTAGATGAAGGAATTCTTTCTAGTTTTGTCTCTGGCAGACACTCCAGGATAAATCTATTCATGAGACTTAATAACATTATTATGGAAGCACCAGCAGCTGGTATCTCCTGGGAGAGGGTTAGCGTTTCAGGCCCCACCCCAAATCTCAGGAGGAAGAATCTTCATTCTCTTGAGACATTCAGGAAGTCTGGTTTGTATATTAAAGTTCTTGCAGCATTGGTTGAAGACAGTTGTATTATAATGACAAATTCTAGATCCCACCCTAGATCTAGTCACTGAAATTCAGATCTGGAAATAAATACACATTTTCAGAAAGGCCATTGCAGGCAATTTTCATGTACACTACAGTTTGAGAATCACAACTGTAGATTTTTTTCCCCAGCTGCTTCCTTGTGGGCCTGAGTGGGTCATAAAGCCAGAACCAGGTTGAAAAATGACAGTGTTGCCCAGTTGGGAACTCTAGTTTCACAGAGACCCCTCTGGGTGTTCACATCCCCCAGGGCTGTGCTTGGCTTTCTGCTCAGGCCTGCTTGGAGTCCTAACTAACCACAGACCAGGCTAAGGAATGCAGACGGGTGGGCTTTGGAGTTTTTGCTGGTGTTCTGGCTGTTGGCTGACTGGAAGGGTCACAGCTATGTTTATGTTTCTCATTCCTTTCCTTTGGCAGGACTCCAAGCCCCAGACCTCCTCCCTCCCAGATTTAGAGATATTATTCCGAGGTCTCTTTCTTACCTCCTGACAGGATTCAAGAAATTCATCTAAAGTTACAATGCCATCTTTGTTTTTGTCCATTTTCTGAAAGACACAACAGGGAGGAGCACTTTTAAACAAATCTTTTAATTTGCACCCCTGAATTTGCTTTTCGTTAACCAAATTTGCTCTGCAAATTAGGGTAGTTTTTCACTGGCCAGACAACTACAAAGTGCTGGTGATAGCACTTTGACCCTGATGAACTTCCTGAAAGCAAAAGGCTGCCTGCAGATCATCTCACTGTTATATTATTCTGACATCTCCATGGGTTGTATTAGTTGGGTTTCTGTTGCAATAACAAAATGCCTGAGGTTGGGTACTTTACAAAGGAAATGCTTATTTAGCTCACATCTCTGGAGGGTTATGGGGCTTGATGCTGGCTTTTGCTTGGTGCTGATGAGTGTGTCATGGAAGATGGTATCACAATGGAGGGAGTGCATGTGACTAAGATCACATGGCAAGGCAGAAAGCCAGAATGAGGAAGGGCCAGTCTTACTCTTTGGACAATAACTCACATTCACGAGGACTACAGCATTAATTGCTACTGAGGCCATGCTCCCAGTGTGACCCAGTTACCTTCCACTGGCCCTCACCTATTAAAGGTTCCACTTCCTTTCATACTGTTACACTGAGGGCCAAGCCTCCAGGACGTGAACCTTTGGGGGTCGATCTCAAACCATTTCTAAACCATAGCATATGTCTTCCCTAAACTTTCTACTAGACTGTACATCTGGTAGAAAAAACACTGGACACGGGAGGTACGCATTCTCTCTCTGTTACTGTGTGAGTTTTTGGCAAGTCAGAGAGACCTCTGTTTTCCCATTTGCCAAGTGAGAAGACTTGACTACAGTGAGACCTGACTGCTAGTTTAACTTTTTACTAAATTGCTGCTATGATGATGTCACTCCCTTACTCAAGGATCAACTGTACTTATGATTTACCAGAACAGGTCTAAACTATTCCATTTAAAGATTCTACAGTCTGGCCTTATCCTAGTTTCCAATTTTGTTTTCCTTTTGCGGGGAACCATTCAGACTGCTTCAAAGCTCCGGGGCATCTAAGGACATCTGAGGATGTACCCCACTTGTCTAGTGCAGGTGTGTGGTGGGATACAATTATGTAACCAAGACTTAGCATAGGTCAAAAAACGTGCTGGTTTCAGCACTATGTAAGAATGTAAACATGAGACAACAACCTGTATAAGAATTATACAATAAAGATGCAGGTGGTTCTCAGGCTCCTGCACTCTTTTGCTCTTGTGCTCTGCTCTGCTCCATGCTGTCTGCTGCTGTTGCTGATGTCTTGCACATGTGTTCTTTAACCTTAGGGCCTCACCCATGAAAATCTCCCTTAGGTCCCCCAAGGTGGCTGACACCCTTACTACCCAGACACAAATACTCAACACTTAAGGATTAATGAAGTCTTCTCAATTTATACAAATCTTTCAAGAATATTTATGAAACTTACAGCTGTCTAATAGCACTTATAACAAATAATTTAACATACTTTTGTGATATACAATTATCTGCTTTATATGATTATCTATTCCTTGCAGAAAATATATCTTGTAATTCTTTTCTGTTTCCTATGATATTTAGAACAAGGCCGAACACAAGCCACTTGCTCAGAAGTCATGATTGATTCCCTACATTGGGTGTGAAGCTTGTGTGCAGGTGTGTCCTCACCTGGAAAAAAACATCCACGTGCTGCCTTGGAGTATCTTCTTTGAGTACAGGATATGTGTATTTCCCCATCATGTCATAGATGGCTTTGACAATGTCCATCATTTCCTATGGAGGGAACATGAAGGCACACCATGAGGTTAAACTCTTTAGGTGGTGGAATTTAGGGCTCCTCTGCCCCCTGCCAACAAAAGTGTTTTACATTTTTAAAGTAGGCAATAGAGTTAGAAAGCAGCCTAATCTGGCAGCCTCCTCCTAGAGAGAAAACAGAAAACTCTCCCTACTTCAGAAATTCTTGGGAGGCTACCTATACTTTGATACTGTCCTTAGTGAAGAGCGAGGTGGGATTATATAGTCACAAGTTTGGTAAAAACGAAATATTCTAAATTAAAGAGAAGCTAGTAATATGCACATTTAAAAAACTATTTATAGATTTTATTGAGGTTTTAAATTAAGAAAAAGGAACTAACAGCCAGGATTATCCATAGGACATTTCAAGGGTTTAAAAAACCTATTATTTTAGACCTAAAGAAAAGTTACAAAAATAATGGCATGTTCATGTACAATTTTCACTCTGTTTCTTTTAATATGAACAACTTTGCAGAGAAACCAACCAGAGGAAAATGATCAAAGCCAGGAAATTAACACTGTTACCATATTTACTAAACTACACACTTAAATTTCATCAGCACGTCTCCACCATATCTTTTTCCCATATTGCACTGAGTTCTGTTCTTTGTCTCCTTAGGATTTTGACACTTGATGTGAATACCAATCAGTTATTTTATGTCTCTCAATTTGGAATAGTGCCTGGTTTTCTTATGATTAGATCAAAGATATGCCTTTCTGGCATGAATTTCCCAGAAGGGATGTTACAGTTTTCTCAGTGCATCATCAGAGAAGTATGCAGTGCTGCTTGTGTTTTCACTGGTGAGGTTAAACCTTGATCATTTGATTAAGGTGGTGTTTGTCAAGTTTTCCCACTGATTTTAGTTTCTGTAAGTAGATCTTGCCTGCAAAAATTACTGCTGTGGAATTTGTCTGATGATGATTTTGGATTATTTTTATTGCTTCCACATATATTATTTGGAATTCTTCTGTAAGAAAGAGCTAACACTTTCTCCCATTTATTTATGCATTCAGTTGTTTGTCTATATCAAAATGGGCATATGGATATTTACTATATTTTGTTAGTGACAATCCAATATTATCTTTTTTTACTTTGTTGCTTAAATTAGTCTAACTTTTGTTATTTAGACTCTTTCAGGCTTTGGCTATTAGAACTCCTATAGTCTTTTGTTATACCTCCATATGGAATGAATTTGTATTTTTTCTATCACAGTCCTGGAACCAAAAACTTCTTCAAAGAGACTGATATCTTTTATGGAAGAATGATGTTTTGAAAGCATGATTTCTCTGCAAGGTGTGCTTATTGTTCCAGTGGGTGATTGCTCCAGGACCCCTCAATAAACAGATCTAGGAAATACATATTTGCATTCACATGTTTATTTAAAAAATGTATGATTTGCAAGTTCTTCACATCCATGTAGACATTGGGTTCTTTACAAGTTGATTTTTTAATCAAAGAAAGGACATAAAGGCCAATTTTGATTGCTCTAAGCCTTTTATTACCTATAATAACTTTGATGAGGTTATTTCCAAATGGCTGTTCGGGAGAGAGGCAATTGCTTTTTCCAGGAAGTTTTAACTCTCTTTTTCTTTTTAGGGGGTACTTTGTTAATTCTGTCATACAGAGACCTCTGATGGGTATTAATGGGGACAATTTTGTCAGGTTTGCAAATTAGAAGAAGTGAGATTAATCAGTGATATAATGTAATAACTGTTAAAATAAGGTTAAAGACGAGATACTGTAAATTGCACTTGAGGTTCATTTCTTTGCATATTTTGTAAAGTAGTAGTTAAATATTTTAGAGACATATATTTGCGTATGTATACAAGCATGTAATTGTTTATAAAATTAAGAAGATACCATACATACTACTTTATGTAGTGATTTTAAAAATACAATGTATTCTAATTTTCAAGTCATTATTAATCTTCCATGATTTTATTTTATTTTTTTGAGGCAGGGTCTTGCTATGTAGTGCAGGGTGCAGGCTGCCTTTGAGCGTGCATATTTAGCCCAGACTGGCTTTGAACTCATGGTGCTCCCCTTACCTTAGCCTCCAAGGTGCTAGGATTACTGGCATGCCACCACACCCTGGTCTTTCATGACTTTAAATGGCAATGCAATTTTAAAATACTGATTATTTGATCAATTAATAATTTTTAACTGTTGTTTAATATGTTCTGCTTTTTAAAAAATTTAAAACAAAAAAAGAATAAAAACAATACAGAATTCAAAAAATAGGAAATTAATACTAGTTAATATATTGCATATTGTTATCTTGAGTTCTACTTTCTTAGTGAGGTATAAAATATGAAATTGATTATACCCATGAACTATTTGTTTATGTACTCTCTTCAATGTGTTTACATATTTCTAAATGGATTGCGAGAGCTCTTTATGTATTCTAGAAATTTACTAATTTATTTAGAAGGTATTTTTAAATATCTTTATATGCTAGATACTGTGTCAAGGAAAAGCAAAGACAAGCAATCTTAATATGATCCTTTCTTTTGTTAAGATTGTCCAAGTAGCAATGCGAGCTGTTTTTAGGAATATAACTTGCAAGTATTTTTAACTGCTTTGTCACTTACTTTTAAATTTTGTTTATGGTGCTTTTTGATGTACAGAATTTTAAATATTTACATAGTAAAGTCATTGATACTTTTATTATTTCTAACTTGATTTTACTCCTTTTATTATAAGGTCAGACATTTATTATGGCTTCCTGTTCTTTTATAGCCCAAATCAACTGTGTATATATATGATTAATTTGGATATAGACTATTAAATGAGAATGCTTACTTATTAATTTCTAAAGTAGTTTCCCCAGGGCTGCTTGCTTGATTATTCATTATTTCTTTATTCTCTACTCTGAATGCTCCCTGTATTGTAAAACATATTATTTGTACCTGAGTTTTCTAATCTATTCCATTGCCTATTCCTTTTTTTTTTTTTTTTTGGTTGTTTTTGTGTTGTGGGGAATCAAACCCAGTACTTCACCCATGCTCAGTAAGCACTCTATCACTGAGCTGTATTACAGCCTCTGCCATAACATTTTAATGATTTCAGTTTCATGATATATCTCATTATTTGCTAGAATAAGTCTTACCATTATTATTCTTTGTATCTCTGCTTTTCTCATGTGATTATTCTTTCAATGTGACTTTACACAAATTGTGTCAATTTCTCTAGTCATCTTTTTTATGTATTTCCCAGAAAATCTTATCTTCATCTAAATTATAGACATTTAAAAGTCCCCCTATGCTTTAAAATTTACTGTTATTGTAATTAGAATATCTTTGTTACCATTTTCTAGATTGTCTTAACTGATATATAGGCCAATCAGTTTCCTCTTGTATCAGTATTACATTATGTTTTAAGTTTAATTTCTTGATTTTTTTTGAGGTGGAAAATTATGTCATTTAACAAAGAATTTTACATTTTCTCTGTTAATATATCAGTCAATTCTCTTTATGTCTTCTTGTATTGGAAGAACTTCCAGAAGTGTTATTAATGATGTGGGTGAGTAGTGTGCACTCGTCTTGTTCTTGCTGTGAGAATGTGTCTCTGCAGTATCACCATAAAGCATGAAACTGTGTATCAGACTGCAGTATTTTGTATTGTGATAAAGATGTATTTTATTAAAAGCTTAAAAATATTATCAAGAATAGATGGTAAATTTTATTGAATGTGATTTTAGCATCATATGGTTTAATATTTTGATATATTGATATGATAAATTATTTAATAGATTTTCTCTGCTATTGAATTATTCCTGCAATAAACCTTATCCTAGTCAGGTGCACTTATTTAAATAGAGTGTTAGAATTAATTTCCTACTGTTTCATTTAGAATTTTTGACCTATATTTTAAATGAGATTGAACTGTAACTATTTTTTCTTTGCTTTGAAAAGGATATTCTTTTCATTCAACACATTTTTTTTGGAATTTATCAGGCATTTCTACCATGCAACAAATCTTTAAAAAATTTTTTAAATGAAAAAAGAATAAAAATGATGATATAGACCTTCAAAACAAAATAATAAGAGATTAACAATGGTTAATATATTGTGCATTGTTATCTTCAAAGTAGTTGTTCAGATTACAGGATATAGCCATGAAAAAAATGATCAAACAATGAAAGCACAAACTATTCTTTTTGATGAGCTAATGGAGATTAGTAGTATAGTTATCTATCTTGTATACCTATATATCTATATACATATGAATATGCATACAAACATATAATCTTCAGTCTTCTCCTTTTTCTCCTTTCCCCATCCCACTTGTTTGTTCCTTTTGAGCAGTTTCTTTTCCTTTCACATTCACAATACCTACTGTGTGTTTTGTATCTTATTTGCTCTTTCAGTTTTTTACACTAGGGAGACAATATGATACTTACACATGTGAGTCTGATTTATTTCAAGTTACATCCATTTACCTATAAAAGCCTCGTTTATCCTTCTTTATAGCTGAATAGTACTCAATTGTATAAAAATATCAGTTTTTTTATCCATCTTGCAGTTGAAGAGCATTTGGGTTGTTTCCAAGATTTAGCTATTACAAATTGTACTGCTATAAACATGGGGGCACATATATCACTCTGGTGTGATGTTTTCAAATTTTCTGGGAAAATACAAAGAAGGGGAATAGCTGGATCAAAGCCAAGCTGGATCAACACCAATTCTAGTTTTTTGAGGAATCTCCACACTTATTTCCACAGTGGTTGTACCAATGTACACTCCCACCAACAGTAGAGAAGGGTTCCCTTTCCCCTACTGTCCCACTAGCATTTGTTACTGGTTGATTTCCTGATGGCTGCCATTCTTTCTGGAGTGAGATGGAATCTCAGTGTTGCATTTCTCAAATGACCAGTGATGCTGAACATTTTTCATATATTTATTTGCCATGCATATTTCTTCATTTGAAATACAAATTCATCTCAGATGTCCATTTTTGGATTGGATTTTTGAATTTAAGGGATTTGATAGTTTTCAATTTTTGTATGTTCTATATATAAGTCCTTTGTCTGAGGAACATTTAGATAATTTTTTTCCATTCTGTGGATCTTCTTTTCACTCTGATGGTGATTTCTTTTGATATTCAAAAACTTTTTCATAAGACAAGATCCTAGTTGTTGATTTTTTTTGGCATACTTCTCATGCAGTTTGTGTTTTGTTCATGAACTCTTTGCCTGCCCTTATGTCTTCAAGATTTCTATCTAGGTTTTCTTCCAGTAGATTCAGTGTTTCTGTTTTAATATCTAGATTTTTGATTCCATTTTGACTTCAGTTTAGTGCATGGTGATAGACATATATCTAGTTTTAGTCTTCAGCATGTGAAAAGCCAATTTTTCCTCACGATTTGTTAAAAAGGCTATGTCCCAGTGAACATGTTTGGTTCCTCTGTCAAGATAAGGTGACTGAGTATGTTTGTAGTTGTGTCTGTATCTTCTAATCTGTTCTACTGATCCTCATGTCTGTTTTTTGCCAGTACTGTGCTGATTTTATAACAGTAGCTTTGTAGTATAATTTGAAGTCAGGGATTGTGATATCTCCTGCCTTGCCTTTGTTGCCCAGGCTTGTCTTTGGTATTCTAGATCAAATGGTTTTTTAAAAAAATCAAATTTATTGGAGCATAATGTATTTAAAACAAACTCCTTCATTGCAATTTTGTATGTATGATGAATTTTATATGTACTCATATTCCCTCCACACACATCTTGAGTATTTTCACACAAAGTTCCTTCATGTTCCTTAGCACTATCTGTCAACCTTTGGCACTAGGCAATAATTGATGTGATTAGTGCCATTATACATTGTTGTGAGTTTTCTAAAACTTCATAAAATGTAATCAATACAGTATAAACTGTCTCTATTCATTTGCTGAGCATATTTTTGAGATTCATGCACACGTTGCATGTAACAGCAATGTATTTCTTTTAACTGCTGAGTAATAACCCACTAAATAGATGTATTATAATCTGTTTATTCATTGTTCTGTTGGTAGACATTTGGGTTATTTGCAGTTTTGAGGTAACTATGAATAAAGCTTCTATAAACACCTCTGTACAGGTATTTATGGAGTAACATAATTTCTTTCGGGTAAATATCTAGTATCAAGATTTCTGGGTCATACGTTAACTGCATGTTGAACTGTATCAAAGATTTTAAAGTGTTTGTACCATTTTGTATTCCTACCAGCAAAATCTAAGAACATATATTGCTCCACATCCTTGTCAACACTTAGTATTGTGAGTCTTTTTAATTGTAGTCATTACAGTGGGTACATGGCTGTATAGTTATAATGTGCATTTCTTTGAAGACCAGAAATATGCAGAAAATTTTCATGGGATTTTTTACTAGTCATTTATTTTCTTTTCTGGAGTATTGTTCAGCTCTGTTCCTTATTTTTAATTATGTTATCTTCTTATTAAATTATAAGCATTCATTATATACTGATAAGTTGTTTGTTAGATATATAACTTGCAAACATTTTTTTCTGACCCTGTGGCTTGCCTTTCCATTTTCTTAATCCTCAGAGGAATAGAAATTTTAAATTTGATTAAGTCACGTTTATTGATTTTCTCCTAAGTTTCCTTCTTTATGGGTCCTTAAGATATCCTTTCTGACTCCAAAGTTGTGAGGATGATTTTGCTGTACATTCTTTAATAATACAGCTTTTGTTTTTATACTTAAGTATACATCTATTTTAAATTGATTTTTAAAGCATTTCTGAAGCTTATTATCTCATTTTTAATTAAGTATATTGCTACATTTTAGGTTACATAGTGATCGCATTCATCACAGGAAATTTGCACCTGTGCATGATATAACTTGATGCTTTTTTCTCCATTCCTCTACTCTGTCTTCAACCCCCCTTCCCATCCTTATTTATAGAAGCTTTGTTTCCATTGTTTCTTCTTTTTCATACTTTCT
The DNA here is from genome assembly GCA_004027295.1 of Dolichotis patagonum. NCBI lineage: Eukaryota > Metazoa > Chordata > Mammalia > Rodentia > Caviidae > Dolichotis > Dolichotis patagonum. The sequence continues at coordinate 5,443 of PVJX010027480.1, read as the reverse complement.
TTTCCCTTCCTCCGTTTCTCCCTCCCCTCCCCATAGTTCCCCTTCCCATTTTGAACATTTTCTTCCTCTTTCACAATTTCTATTATACATTTTGATCGTTGTCTACACTTTTGGCTTCTCATACTAGAGAAACAATGTGGTATTTACACATGTGTGTCTGATTTATTTGCTTAAGAGTGTGCTTCAAGGTACATCCATTTGACTAATTTTTTTGCCAGATATTCCTCAGACAAAGGACTTATATCTAGAATATATAAAGAACTCAGAAAAATTCAAACACCCAAATTTAAAGACCCATTCCAAAAAATGGGAATCTGAAATGAATATACATTTCTCAGATGAAGTAGAAACAGCAAATAAACACATGAAAAAATGTTCAACATCATTGTTCATTCAAGAGATGCAAATAAAAACAATACTGAGATTCCATCTAACTCCAGAAAGAAAGGCTAGTATCAAGAAATCAACCAATAACAAATGCTAGTGGGGCTGTGAGGAAAAAGGAACCCTTCTCCACTGTTGGTGGGAGGGTAGACTGGTGCAATGTCTGTGGAAATCAATGTGAATATTCCTCAAAAACTAGGACTAGAGTTTCCATTTGATTTTGCTACTCCTCTTCTTGGTATCTTCCCAAAAGAATTAAAAACATCATACCACAGTGATATACACATGCCCATGTTTAGAGTGGCACACTTTGTAATAGCTAAATGTTGAAAACAGCCCAAATGCCCGTCAACCGAATAATGGATAAAGAAGATGTGAGTTTGTTTTATACAGTAGAGTACTACTTGGTCATAAAGAAGGACAAACTTAAGTAGATTTTTATGTTCAGCATGAAGTGAAGGTTAATGTACATTTCTGTTCTTAAAGGATCCACCATTGTTACAGGACTACTTAGTAAAACCACTGTCCCTTTCCCTTGTATTTCTTTAGTATCTTTTTTGAAACAACAGTACGTGGGTGGGTCTATTTCTAGACTTATTTTTAATGTGTTAGTCTATATGTTGGTCCATATGCCAATTCTCCATTATCTTATTACATTTTTAGATTCTCTTGAAATAAGTTCTCCAATTTTGTTCTTTTTTGGTTGTTTTGTTTATTTTTCAGTTCTTTGCAGTTTATGTACACTTTAAGCCAGTTTATCAATTTCTCCAAAATGCCTGCTGGGATTTTGGTTGGGACTGCCGTGAATCTATCAGTCAAATTTGGGAGAATCTCGTTTAACTGTATTGGATTTCCCAACCCATAGATATAATGTATCTCTGTGTTTATTTAGGTCTTTCTATTCCCTTAGCAACATTTTGCAGTTTTCAGTGTATAAATTTGCCATCTATTTTGCTAAATTTATCACAAAGTACTTTGTGTACTTTGATGCTATTATAAGTGAAACTTTATTTAACTTTCTAGTTGTATGAAGAAGTAAAAATGACTTTTGTAACTAGACCTACTATTCTGTTACCTTGTTAAATTCACTTATTCTTTGTATATATATATATATACTAGTCTTCTTAGCAGGAAGCCATTTGGGAGATCTAAACTTCCTTACAGAAAGGTTGTTAATTATGAATCCAATTTCTCTAAATGACATAGAACCATTCAGATTTTCTAGTTCTTGAAGTCAGTTTAATACTTATTGCTTATCAAAACATATTTCCAGCTAGCAGCTTCCCAGTGGACATGGATGTGCCCTCTAGCTTGTCCTCCTTTATTTAACTCTCTCTCACATCCCTTTCTGCAGCCAATAGTGAGCCTCTCTGTCCTGGAACATGTGAAGATCTATCTTGTCTTGCAACCTCCCTGGTCATTGTACTTACACTTTCCCTGGCTTTTTGTATGGCTGGTTCTGTTTGGCATCACCTTCTGAGGGAGGCTCTTTGACCATCTCCATCAAAGCATCTTTTACCTGTTGACCCGTATGTTGTCCAGTTGTTGTGTATCCCTCTGCACTGCTCTATGAGAGCAGGGCCAAGTCCAGCTGCTCCCCTCGTATCTCTAGCACTGGGAACACCTACTCAGCCCTCAGAACGGTGTGGAGTCAACACAGCACTGAATGAATGAGGAACAGCGGAGGGAGCTCACCATGTGTTAGTTTTCCCTCTCTAAAGAGGAGGCTTGCAGGGATGAGGTGATGACTTGAGGTGATGCTCACACTTCTAATCCCTGTGCCTGGCACATAGGAACTCAGTAAGTGGGATGTCAAGGATGCTAAGTTAAAGGATCAACAGGGATGTGAGGATAGAGTAGACATCACGGTGAACATTAAGATAAGTCTATTGGAATTTCACAGGCCAAACACATGTACTGAACTTCTAAAAGTGCCAAGCAGTGAAGATTCCAAAATTGTTTGGAATGATTTCTTTAAAGACGACTGCACTTTCTCTCTTCTCCTGGTTTTATTAGTAGACAAAATGGGTTGTGGCCAATGACATCCAGTTGTGGCTTCCTCTTCCTGAAAAAAAACCCCTCTTTTCTTTCACGGGTTCTGCCTGCAGACCCACCATCCCCACTTGGAGCTCTAACTTATGGCTGTAAAGCTGACAAAAGGCAGGTTCCCTAGGGGGGGAGTGACTCTTTATACGTCACTTATAGCCCATGTGTAGTACGCATTGAATCTGCAATCGAGTGGAGAGGAAGCAGCTTAATCTTTTCTTGAGCATCTACTTCAGGGAGGACAGTGCTCAGATCACTTCTGACAGTCCCAAAGTGGATCCTGTCTCACCCAATTTTATGCTTGTGACTTCGTGATTTTTGGTTTTTGTTTTTTCATTGTACCTGTCTTATGCCTCTGATTCCAGTTCACTTACCTCTTTGTTTATGTATCCATCTTTATTGATGTCATACAAATTAAATGTCCACCTTAGTTTCTCATGGACCGTTCCTCTCAGTAAAATTGACAGAGCAGTTACAAAATCCTAAGAGGCAGAAAAGGCAAGAGTGACATTAACCACCAAGTTGCTCTGTAGGGAGAAGCTAAGTCTTTGGGTCACTTTCTAGGGTGCTTTTACAGAATAATGTCCCCCATTCCCCTTATTTTCCTAAAGCAAATGGCCAAGCTCTGCAGAAAGTTCCTGCCTTCCATGGCCTACATTGCCCCATTTTTAAAGAAGGTAGCTCCCTGAAGAAGCATGGAGCTCTGTGTGTGCAGACACTGCCAGACACAGTTAAGTACAGCCTCCTCTGTTCTGGCTTAATCCCAAGGCTGCAATGGTTTGCTTCTCATATGCATGGCCATATATTCTATTGGCTACACAAACACACTGCCTGCATTCACATCCCGCCTTGACCACTTCCTAGCTCTTTGACCTTGTGGAAGTTACTCATTCTCTCTTTGCCTTACTTTCCTCTCCCGTAAAATGGTAATAAATAATGCAACCCTACCTTCTAGGGTTATTATGAAGATTAAATGAGTTAATAAATGCAAACTATTATGTCCAGAGGCTGCCTCTTAGTAGGCAGTGTACAAGTGAACCCTTAAACTGCTCATATTTAGTCCCCTGAGTTTCCGAGTGCTCGGAGGGCAGAGAAAGTCGCTGCGCCTCTCTATCATCAGGAAGTGTTTATTAAATGGATAAAGTCTTTGTCATAACCAAGAGGATTCAGCCTTCCCCTAGGACCCTGAAATTTAGAGGCAGAGGCAATGCAGAACCAGGGGACTCCTGCAGTAGTAGACCCAGGAGATGGCTTACCTCGAATTTCACGGAGCCTGTCTGGGTGGTGTCGAAGGCATTGAAGAGGTAATGGGCATAGGTGCTGGCATCTGTAAAGCAGAAAGGGCAGAACAGGTGAGGGTTGAGAGGACCCATGGTATGGGGGAAGAGTAACTTAAAAACAGAGGCAGGGCTTTGACCAGACAGAGGAGAGGGCGAGAGAAAGGAGAAAATTATAGAGGCCCCTGGGGTTACTCAACCCTTGGGGTTTAGGTAGGAAACTATTTCTAGCAGGAGGTGAGACAGGCCCTTACCCCTGCATGTAGTCATCTGGAGCGAATGGTATCCTGCCTGTGTATGTACGTGAGGTCTGGTGGATGAGTGACATGGTGACTGTGTGAAGATGTCTGAGCAGCAGTGCAGAGCCATGCAACAAGCATTACTCTGGAGTGGGGACCTGAGCCTGGGTCTCAGCTCCACGCCTGTAAGGCATCTAATGCAACCTCTCTGAGCATCCCTCTCCATTTCTGTATGGTGGGATGTAGCAAGATCTTTGTCTTGAAATTTTTGGAGACGTATGTAAAGGCCATGCCTGCCACATACTGAAAATTCAGTAAAGAGCAGCTCAACAGAACTCAGTAAACTGTAATCCTGGTACGTGCATGAGACCAAGCTGCTTCCCCTACCTTGAGCAGGGGGCCCTGCACTGGGAACCACTCTCTGGAATGCACCTGTCAGCTGCCGAAGAGGTCCAAGTTAAACAGGGCCTGAGAAATGCTTGGGACACCTGGGATTTGAGGACCCAGTAAGGAGTTTGACAGCAGATGGCCCCTGGGGACATGACAGAAGGTGGCACATAACACCTGGAGGTCACAGAAGTCACTGGTGAGGTTCACAGCATCTGGGCCAGAGCTGATTCACACAGGAGTCAGGTAGACGGCAGAGCTGGTACTGAGGGCTTGGTCCCCTGGCTAACCTGTCTGTATTAAGTACCACTTCACGCTCCTTACATATTTTTGGATTTATTTTTATAGTCTCTAGTATTTTCTACAGTTCTTTTTCAACATTCCAGCTTGTCTGAGGTGTTTTGAGGGAAAGAATGGGATGTGTCTGGCACACCAGATGAGCCAATGTGGCAAAGCTTTGCCCAGAACATTTATTGGATCTGTCTCAGTCTGCTGTGTACTAGCTGTGTGATCTTGAGTAAGTTGCTTAATGTCTCTGAAACTCAGTCACTTCTTCTGGGATCATAATACTTGCTTTCTAGAGCTTTTATGAGACTTTGTAATATTAAATTATCAATCTTTCCTTCTTTCCCAAGTGGGTCTATTTTCATAGCGATTTTCTGCTAAAGCTTTAGAGAATTCCGCAACGTGTAATAAGGGATGTCTCTTGCTGTGAATTCTCTCCCTACCTTGAAGGGGAGGCAGATAAAAAGGAAGAGTATACTTAGGGGAAGGGAAGGCTCCTCACTACAAAGAGCTGCGACGATCTTTGCCCAAGTCTGACTTACCTCCATGAGGGAAAAACTGAGCATAGATCTGCTTGAATGTTTCTTCATTGACTGCACCACTGGGACACTCCTGTGGAAAGGCAGAGAAAAAGAGTCATGGGAGGTGTCTGGGGGCCACACCAGGGGCAATAGATGGGACCAAACTTTGGGTCTAGGGCTCCTCATGATCCTTGTGGGCAGGGACTGGGCAAGAAACTGCATTTCTGTGTCTCCAAGGTGGATATCTGGGAGGTGACCCCACCTTGGGATTGAAGCTGCTTAGCAACATGGAGAGATTTCATCA